>NMUG010001005.1:0-19322 GCA_002855965.1 Monotropa hypopitys
AAATGTCTACATGCCTTTTACTGTCCTTGGGAAACGAATGTTCTCTTGGGAAAGAGAAGTCTGACACGCGTGCTGTCGCACTACTCTCTGGCTGACCGACATGTGGATTCCTCATCTGCCACCACACCTCGCACTATTTTTCTGGATGCCGCTCTGGTGGATGTCGGCTGCACAGAGCCGACCTAATCCGCACAGCGGGCTCTACTGGGGCACGTGTTCAGTTGTACCACACTTGGTCTGACACGTGCTGTACTGGGTAACTGTTCTCCGTGCTGTGGGGATGCTGCCGCACAGGGCAAGCCTGATCTGCGAATCAGTTCTACATGCGGCAATGACTAGCTGTATCTCCCATGATCCTCCACGTGTCCCTGAACAATCTCCTACCCAACCACCAGGGTGTGAGTCACTCTGGGCCTACCTAACTAGTAGCACGGGGATTATTGGACACGTGGCAAGTTGTATCTAATTGGGATCTAGCAATGCCATGTAGAATAGCTGGGTCCCACATTAAGTGGATGTCTAGCTGGATACGACTGACATGATCCCTTGATATGGATGTTGATGACGTGGCACTCTAGACCGCACTACCAGTCGAGGATGTGATAGTACAACTATGCCCTTGATACATGGCAAATCATGATTTACCACACCACAATTGCCCCTAGCTCTGGATGCTTCAGTCGCACAACGGAAGTGGGCAGAGCTCCCGGATTCCAAAACACTATCGTTCCAATAGCCGGATGTGTCCAACCGTCAATTTGTGAAGCGACACCTCATTAATTGTGCAATTAATGGCTAGGCCCTACGCACTCTGTGCAAGGCAGAATAGACCATTGGAAAAGACATAATGCGCGTGCCGTCGTTTCGAGAAACATGCAGATGCGCCTTTATAAACGGTCCTTTGGCGTTATTTCAAACGCTACTCCTTCATCTTCCTCGCAACTGTATGATTCTTGATCTTTCTGAAAACTCTTCTTCTCCTCTTCTCCCTCTCTGTGTAAGTTTCGACTTCTTAAACAATGGGCTACTTTAGATCGCTGGTAGATACTCCCAAGAAACTCGAAGCCTTTAGAGCTGAGTATGGGATTCCTGATGATGTGGCTATCGAACTGGCTCCCGCCAATTACAATAGGGAGAGGGCCGATAGAGATACCCTTCATATCCACCTAATCCACATCGTGGAGGGTGGAGTTCGATTCCCTCTCTATCCTCTTCTTCGTCATTTCCTTTGGTACTTGAACTTAACCCTGATGTAGGTGGCGACCAACACAGTCTGGGCTGTGATGGGCGTTGCTGCCTTGAACCTCCTCACGGGTTCAAGGATGACCATCTAGGAGATTCTGTACCATTACACCATCAACCACACCCGGGATGATGTATGGTACCTTAAAAGTTTCCTTAACAGAGCGAAGCTAGTTGAGTGGCTCCCGGACTCTTCAAGATGGGACGACGATGACTTCTTGATCGTGACTGGGAATTGAGAGTTCACTCCAGGATCGAAAAGGGATAATCCGGTTCCTTGCAGAGACGGGAACCCTCGTTAGTATTATTCTTTCTCTTCAATTCGTCTTTCTTCCTCTGTTGCTTCCGTATGCTAATGATTTCTAATTTTGCCTTTGTTCAGATGCTTTTGTGAACCGTGACTCTCTTCACAACAGAGCTTACAAGGCCAAGGAGGTCAGGAGAGCCCTCGACTTCTAGCATCCTTCTGGGGAACTCAATGACAGATCTGTCGAAAGGATTCTCGTATACGTGTCACATTACAAAAGATACCGCATTGTACGGCGACCTGCGGCTGCTCAAGAAATTGTCCCTACTGCACCTGCCCGTCCAACTCCCGTAGTCAATCTCTCCGAAGAAAAAGACAATTTTGAAGAGGGGGAGACTACTCCAGAAGAGGGGGAGAATACTTCTGAGGAAAGCGGCGAACTCGAAGAAATCGACATGTAGGAGACTTCTACTAATCCTTTTGCTGCCGGCCCATCCATAAGGGAACCGCCCAGTCTTGTACCTAACCGACATCCTTTGTGCGGGTGGTCCGACGATACCATCAAAATAGGTGACACATGCGACATGTCTACCTTCTCTCTTGCTGATGTCGCTAAGAGGACCTTGGGAGGTCACTCACCCACTCCCCCGCGGGGAGTGGTTCAAACTGGCGCAAAAGTGGCAATTCCACTCGCCACTGCTAAGGTAACCCCTCTACCTTCTTCTTAGCCCCATCCTATAGTCTCTACAATGACTGATCTGCCCTCGCGCATCGCTCCAAAATGCGGGGATAATCCGCCAGTAGATCCTGCGGCTACCAAGAAGTCAAAGAAAGGTCCTACTGAAGCCAGGAAGCAGGAGGTTGCTGCTGACACCACCAGAAGTTTTGCTGGGCTATGGGATCCCATCATGCTGAGAGATGACGGGACTCTCGTGAGAAAGGGTGAAAGAGTCCTAGATGGAACCAATGCCCATGGATTATGCCGCGCGGTGATGCTCCCTGTAGACGTTGCAGAGGAGCAAAAAGTCAATACACGGGAAGTGTCCCGCCATGCACTGGTGTACTCGATGAAGGTGATCATTCTTGACTGATGCTCATATTTCTATCTGATATTTCTGCTCTTTGTTTTCTCATATTCCCTTTCTTTATTCCAGAACATGCGCTGCAATGCTCGACTGAGCTTGACTCTTGGGTCAGCCTCCTCTAAATAGAACATAGTAAGGCTTCCGAGAAGCTGAAGGTCCAAACTGACCTTGTGAAGGAGCTGAGGGAGAGGCACGTGGAGTATAAAAAAGTTCTAGAGGCCTCCAATGCTGAGGTGGTGAGGTTGAAGGTCATGCTGGACTCCTTAGAGAAAAGGAGGTTGAAGGGCCTCACAGATGCCCGTGATGAGCTGGAGTCCAAGACCAAGTCCTTTGATGCTGACAGGAAAGCTTTCGAGTCTGAGCGATCGTCTCTCAACAAGTAGCTGACAGAGAGGAAGATCGATCTAGAGAAAGTGCAGAAGCAAGCCTAGGACAGCTATACTGTGGCCTGCGACAAGGGTGCAGAAGCAACCAAGGTGACCTCCGAGCTGTAGTTTACGGAGCAGCTTCTAGAGATCAGAGAGAAATTCTTCCCAGAGATCTGGAACCTCACCCTGGATGCATGCGGCATTGGGGAAGATTCCCATTTGCGGATAGAGAATTCCCTGCTCAGTCAGACTGTCCCTTTAGTTGTTTCTAGTGGCGCACTCCCTCCGGCGTCTGTTGATGGGGCTTCTGCTTCTACAACAGTTATTCCTTCTGCTACTTCGGCCTCTACCGCTCCACTTGCTCAAGGTAGCCTCTCAAACACCCCTGCTGCTAGACTAGCGGAGTAGACTGCTGAGGAGGAAGTGGTGGAGAAACAAGCTTGACTTGTCCCTTTCTGTCTTTTTCTTTCTTCGTCTTTGGCTTGTATTTGCATTTTCCTTTTCTTTTCATTTTGATGTAATGAACTCTGTTATTTCTAGATGCTGCATTTCTTCTTTGCCTTGTCTTGTTCTTTTTCCTTCTAAAAACAAAGTTGTCCTTGGGACTACTGTCCTTAAGGATTTCCCTTCATTTTGTGATCCACAATGCAGTAAGGTGCCCTTGGGATGTTTTAGTCCCCTAAAGAGCCTGACCCTGCTCAGACGTACTGCGGATGCTACTCTTATTACTCATTCCTTCAACCTTAGGTCATCATGGGACTAATTGTCTTCTATAAGACATTTTCCATAGGAGCCTGACCCTGTTGTGGGCCTCTTTTCGGCACTTCAGATCAGTTCCTTGGGATTTCTAGTCCCCTGTAAGGTTTTAATCTCAGGACAACTATCCCAAGCATTCTCTGCTCGGTACCATTGTCCTGATCTAGTTTTGCGATCAGTTCCTTGGGATTTCTGGTCCCCTGTAAGGTTCTGATATCGGGACAACTATCCTAATCATTCTCTGCTCGGGACCGTTGACCTGATCTAGTTTTTAGATCAGTTCCTTGGGATTTCTGGTCCCCTGTAAGGTTCTAATCTCGGGACAACTATCCTAAGCATTCTTTGCTCGGGACCATTGACCTGATCTGGTTTTGAGATCAGTTCCTTAGGATTTCTGGTCCCCTGTAAAATTCTGATCTCGGGACAACTTTCCCGAGTATTCTCTACCCGAGACCATTGCCCCTAGTAAAGAAGTGGAGGCCTGCTGAGCGTCTACTTCCTTACTCAAAGTATGCTGCCGAATACTGAGAACTGAGTCTGGAGGAAATTAGACTTTCATTGATGACAAATTGTTCTGATACATTTGCTGAAATACAAGTGTTACTGAAAAAATTTCTTGAGGTTGGAGATGTTCCAGTTGCGCGGGATCTTGACTCCGTCTAAATCCGCCAACTTGTATGCCCCATGGCCTGCTTTCCCGATCACTTTATAGGGCCCTTTCCAGTTTGGCCCAAGTTTCCCATCGGTTGGATCTTTGGTGTTGCCAAGGACCTTCCTCAGTACCAAGTCTCCAACTCCAAATTCCCTCGGATGCACCTTTCTGTTGTGTAACGTGGACATTTGTTCTTGGTAGGAGGCTAGCTTGACTAGTGCACGCTCTCTCTTTTCTTCGGCAAGGTCTAGCTGCACGGCTAGAGCATTGTCATTTCCCCTTGTTCCACTAAATTAGTGTGGATGGTGGGGATGCCAACCTCTAGTGGGATGACTGCTTCTGTTCCGTATGCTACGGAGAAGGGGATTTCACCGGTAGACCTTCTGGGCGTTGTGCGGTAGGCCCAAAAGACCAGTGGTAACTCATCAACCCATCTTCCCTTAGCATTGTCTAACCTCTTCTTTATGCCATCCATGATAGTCTTGTTAGATGCCTCAGCCTACCTATTGCACTGCGGATAACTAACAGAGGTGTAGAAATTTTGGATCTTGTAAGTTGAACAGAAAGCTTTGAACTTATCTTGGAACTGAGTGTCATTGTCGGACACACTGGCATATGCGATTCCAAACCTAGTGATGATGTTCCTCCAGATAAACTGCTCCGTAATCTTGGAAAGTGGTTCTGCCCATTCTATTTGGTGAAGTAGTCTGTTGCTATCAGCAGATATTTCTTCACGCCCTTTGCTTGTGGCATGGACCCTACGATGTCAATGCCCCACTGAGCAAAAGTCCAAGGACTCGTGAGAGGTGCTAGGTCTGCTGAAGGCGCATGGATAACGGGTGAAAACTTCTGGCACTTTTTGCAATTCCTAACATAGACCTTAGCGTCTTTTTGCATGTACGGCCACCAATATCCCTAGGAGATGGCTTTGTGGGCAATGGAACGCCCACCAGTGTGGCTGCCGCACACCCCCTCGTGGATTTCGAATAGAAATCGTTGAACAAGGTCAGGGTGTATGTAATGCAAGTACGACCCAATGAAAGATTTTCTATACAAGATCTTGTCCGGCGAGAGCCAGTACTGAGTTGACTTGATTCTGACTTTGTGAGCTTCCTTTCTGTCTGTAGGGAGATCATTTCGCGCCATATAAGCGACGATTGAATCCATCCATCTCGGGCATGTATCCATATTGAAAGTCTCATCTGAGTACGTCGATTGGATGCTTGGCTGAGATAGAGAATTGACACTCACTGTGTGGCGGAGCTCGGAGGGTATGGAGGAGGCCAGGCAGGCCAAGGCATCTGTGTGGCTGTTTTGTCTGGAACTGACCTGAACCTTCTCTGTCTTTTTGAACTACTGAAGGAGCTTTTTGTCAAAAGCTGTATAAGATGCCATCCTGTCATCTTTGGTTGCGTACTCCCCGTAAAGCTGGTTGACTACGAGCTGGCTATCACAATGGATAAGTAAGTCTTCGGCTCCACACCTCCTTGCACTTTTCAACCCTGTGATCAGTGCTTCATATTCTGCCTCATTGTTGGAGGCCTTGAAAGATAATCAGACTGATTGCTCTAGGGCCAGTCCTTGTGGGGACAACGAAATGATGTCCATTCATGATCCTTTGTTGCACGTTGATCCGTCCACAAAGAGCTTCCACTGTTCCTTTGTGTACGACTCATCAACGTCTGACAGTGTGGGATGAACGAGAGTTGCTTGTTCATCTGATGACTGTGGTTGGGGTGTCCGTGCGGGTTTGTGTGAAAATTCTGTAATGAAATCCGCAAGGACCTGACCCTTCACCATAGTTAGGGGGACATACTTGATGTCATACTCTCCCAGCTCAACTAACCAAGCCGCAACCCTTCCCGACAGGTCTGTCTTTCTTAGGACAGATCAAATAGGGTGGATGGTTGGTACTTCTATGACGTGAGCCAGGAAGTGGTGCTGCAGCTTCCTTGAAGTCATTACTAGTGCTAAAATCAACTTATCCAAAGGAAGGTACCTGGTTTCTGTGTTTAACAGTGTCTTGCTGACATAGTATACTGGTTTTAGATACCCTTCTTCCTGCTTGATGAGAACCGCGCTGACCGCGTGTCACGCACCGGATTTTCAAACCATTTTTTTGAAAATCATTTGTTAAATGGGAAAACAATCATGGATCATCACAATTTAAATAAAACTAAGCAACAATACATCCCATTTCACACTAATATAAAAAACTGAGAGTGAATGTAAATAAATGAAAGTGCAACCACAAACCATAGAGTAGTAGGAAGAGAGAAATATCAAGATTTAAATCTTACAAACACCCTACTCTATTACAAGCCCAAAGGCCTAAATTTAAAATAAAAGAAAGTACATGAGTCTTCCACATAGTTCCAAAGCATCAATGCTCCAAATCATTCAACAAATGGTTCCTTACCTGCAGAATTTAAAAAGAAGGGCATATCACGCCAAAGTAGAAAATATCTATCAACTAGCATGTTTATGACTGGCGTGAACAAGTGTGTGACTGTAAAGAAATATCTATGTATGAAAAGATGCATGAGACAATGCAAGGCAATGATCCGATAACTACAAGGTGAATCCAACTAGCTAACATAACAAAGTATTATTTAAGAGACCACAAATCAAGGGTCTACACATGTGTGAGTTCTCGTTCCATTATATTTCATAATGTTCATCCAAGGGACTGCTAGACAATAATCCACACAAGTAAGCATGTACTATTCTCATTTATTTCCATGATTTCACGATGTCAAGTATAAGGGGATTCCATTATACGTATATCTCGTATATGATCTAGATTATCATTCATACATTGATTTCACATTTGAAGTGCCAACTCGGAATTCCATTACAAGTATATTCCGTGAATAATTTATCATTAATATAGATAAATTCTGGGATCCCTAAAGATCAAGTACATCCCGTATTTATCCAAAGTACAACAAGGTGGTATGAATCCCGAAATCCCTAAAGATCAAGTACATTCCGTATTCACCCAAGTGTTATTGTAACGTTGATAGGTCAAGGTTGGTATAGTGGCTCCTCAACACACTAACCATGCCTAATCCGTCTTCCCCAAAGGCCGTTGGGAGGGCTCACATAGCCCCAAATTTGCACAATGTCATGGGTGGAGCGACCACCCCGGGAATCCCTAAAACTCAAGTACATTCCCGCATAAGAACATATCAATCTCACATCATTGTTACAAGTCATCTAGACCCGGAATACCTAAAGATCAAGTGCATTCCCGTCAACAATTTATATTCAAACCCGGGAATGCCTAAAGATCAAGTATATTCCCGTCAACCATTATATTCAAGGGTTCATGTGTTTACAATTTATTCCATTCTATTGCATTCATAATTTCAATTCGCGCAACATAAGACAATGTGCGGTCAATTTTTATAAAACATGACCCATATCCCAAACCCATCTGTTAAGCCTTAATTAGTCCTAATTTCACATATCAGAAGTTAAATTCATCATTTGACATCATATAGACTAAAACCCCCCAAATTGGTGCATTAGGGCTTAGGTAAAATTAGTGATTTTCACATATGTTGTTCTAACATGAAATTAAACTTTGTCCTAGGTGTATACAACCCTAAGGACTCAATACCAACTATCAATTTCATTACATGACCTCAAACCCTAGGTCAATTTTACAAAGACATGCTACATACGAAATTTACACAAATTAACAAGATTTCAAGGGAGAGGGGGGAAGGCACAACCATAAACATACTAGAGATGGATACAACCTACCCCAAGAAGCTTTAGCAAATCCTAGAAACTCGCAACTTGGTGGATGGCGAAGCTATGGTGCTTCTCGGATAGCCCTCGGTGTGTAGAACACCCTTTGTTCTTGGTAAATCTTCAAACAAGCCTTGAAAGGCCTTCGATTTCTCGAGAGAAGTGAGAGATTTTTGAGTGGGAGAGAGTTTGGAGGTAGAGAGAGTGTGAGAGGATATGTTCTTAGTGTAAATTAGGGCTAAACACATTCATAAGTTTGAGTAAAAAGAGTGGGAAATGACCAAAATATCCCTTACTAAGTTCCGGAAATTTGCAGTCGCCCCAGTAGCGCTACCGGTGCGCTACTCTCGGTAGTTTCCCGTTTTTCCTGCAGATAGGGAAGCCTAACCAGTTGCGCCCCAAAACCGCGCTACCGGTTGTGCTAGGCTTAGTCAGACACCAAAAACTATTATCAAAATGGTTTTGAGCCTAACTCTTTCATACGAACTCCGATTGACGCGATTCAAGTCGCGTTGGATTCGTAATCGAATTCTCTACCATATTCTGAGGTCAA
Source organism: Monotropa hypopitys (assembly GCA_002855965.1). Lineage (NCBI taxonomy): Eukaryota > Viridiplantae > Streptophyta > Magnoliopsida > Ericales > Ericaceae > Monotropa > Monotropa hypopitys. Next base: position 8,663 of record NMUG010001005.1, read on the forward strand.
CCTCCTCAAAATCGCGACGAGATTTTGAGACAAATATAAATCAATCTTCACAATTCGATTTAAAATACGAATTTAAATTCTGGAAATATAACTTGAAAATACGAGTCGTTACATCTCAACCACCTTAAAAATATTTTTTCCTCAAAATTAACTACGGTGGGAGTTCAAAATGCAAAAATAAGCACTATTCGATACACACAATCAAAATAAATCCGGAAATTTTGCGCGTATTTAATCCTGTCACTCGCAAGTAGCTTCTTCAACCCCGTGATTGCTCCACAAAACCTTCAACAAAGGGATGGTATTCCCACGCAACACTTGCTCCCACGAATCTAGAATACGTATCGGCCTCTCTTCGTAAGACACATCGGCCTCCAATTCTATATTCGACCAATCGATGACGTGCGATGGATCCGGCTCATACTTGCACAACATAGAAATATGGAATATGTCATGAACATTGGAAATGTTTGACGACAAAGTGAGTCTATAAGAAACCTCCCCAATCTTCTCAATAATGTCGAATGGCCCAATGAAACGAGGAGTCAATTTTCTTTTGTTCCCGAAACGTGAAATACTGTGGCAAGGTGAATCTTTTAGAAAAACATGGTCGCCAACCTCAAAAGACAAAGGAGTGCGACTTCGATCTGCATAACATTTATAGTGACTTTGGGCCGTAAGCAATCTCTGATGAATGGTCTTGATCTGCTCCATAATTTTCTGTGTCGTCTCGAAACCAATGATAACGGATTCCCCAACGTCAAGCCAACAAATGGGTGAGCGACATGGCCTACCGTACAAGGCCTCGAAAGGTGCCATCCCAATGCTCGAATGAAAACTATTATTGTACGTAAACTCAATCAATGGTAGATGATCAACCGAACTCCCTTGGAAGTCCGACACACAAGCACGCAACATGTCCTCTAGAATCTGAATGGTATGCTCAGACTGACCGTCGGTCGGAGGGTGAAAGGTTGTGCTGAATATAAGCTTCGACCCAAGTGAAGCCTGCAAACTCTGCAGAAAACGAGAAGTGAATCGGGGATTTCGATCAGATACGATGGATGATGGCATGCCGTGAAGTCGAATGATCTCTCTAATGTACAGTCGGCTCAAGAAATTCACGGACTGAGCGACACGAATAGGTAGAAAATGCACCGTCTTCGTCAGTCGGTCAACGATAATCCATATAGCATCCTACCCACTAGGTGATGTCGGAAATCCTGAAGTGAAGTCTATCGTCACATGTTCCCACTTCCACTCTGCAATCGGTAATGGCTGAAGTAAACCTGTTGGTCGCTGATTCTCGGCCTTCACTTGCTAGTAAGTAAGGCACTTGGAAACGAATTCCGCCACATCCTTCTTCATCCCTGGCCACCAGAACTATCGTCGAAGACCATGGTACATTTTTGTATCTCCAGGATGAACCGCCAATGGTGAATGGTGAAACTCGTGAAATATACCTCCTCGACAAGAATCAGGAACAAACAACCGGCCAAGATAGCGCAATCTAGAATATGCATGAATCGTCCAACCCTGTTGTGCATCACTGCTAAAAAACTTCGCCCGAAGCTCTGAAACTTCTGAATCATCAGCCTGGGCCTCGGTCACCCAACGAGAAAGCTCCGAATGAATAGATAGATTGCACAATGTGGCCCGCTCTCCGGTCTCCTCTGCATGTAGAACAAACGGACCCAAATCCTCCATCGATCTCCAGTCAAGAATTGCCAAGCTAGCCAAGTGAGAAGACTTCCTACTCAATGCATTAGCAACAACATTTGCTTTGCCCGGATGGTAGTGCAACTCGAAATCATGGTCTTCTAAATGCTCCATCCAACGCCTCTGTCGCAAATTAAGCTCCTTCTGCGTTAACAAATACTTCGAACTCTTGTGATCCGAAAATACCTCAAATTTCTCGTCGTACAAATAATTTCGCCACATTTTCAATGCAAAAACAATAGCCGCTAGCTTATTTCGCTCATGAGTCTTCAACAGCTGTGAGCCATAGGCAACAACTTTGCCTCCTTGCATGAATACACACCCCAAGCCATCATGCGAAGCATCACAGTAAATTGAATAGCCAACCCCTTACTTGGGAACAATAAGGATAGGTGCCGAAGTCGATCGCCGTTTCAACTCCTCAAAATCCATCTCGCAGTCATCATCCCAAGAGAAGGGAATACCCTTCCGGGTCAATCGAGTCATAGGTGTCGCCAGAGGAGAAAAATCTAAGACGAAACGTCTATAATAGATGGCAAGACCAAAGAAGCTATGAACGTCAAAGACACTCTGTGGACGCGGCCACAAGGATACATCATCAATCTTACTAGGATCAACAAACACTCCTTCTTGCAATACAACATGCCCAAGAAATTTCACCTCCAAAAGCCAAAACTCACATTTGCTGAGTTTGGCATATAGATGATGTTCCCGCAATAGCTCTAGCACAACTCGAAGATGAGTCTGGTGCTCCTCCTCTGAAGCGGAATATATAAGAAGGTCATCAACGAAGACCACAACGAAACGATCGAGATGGATGCAGAAGATATGGTTCATGAGGTCCATGAATGTAGCAGAAGCATTCGTCAAGCCGAATGGCATGACCACGAACTCATTATGGCCATAGTGAGTGCGAAATGCAGTCTTGGGATCCTTTGCCCGTACACGCAACTGGTGGTAACCGGAACGCAAGTCAATCTTCGAAAAGCATGTAGAACCACGTAATTGATCAAATAAGTCGTTGATCCTCGGCATAGGATATTTGTTCTTCATAGTCACACGATTTAACTTTCGATAGTCAACACATAACTGCAAAGAGTCGTCTTTCTTCTTTGCAAATAAAGCTGGTGCACCCCAAGGTGATGAACTAGGCCGAATGAAACCCAACTCGTACAATTCCTGCAACTGGGACTTTAATTCCCGCAACTCTGCCGGCGCAAATCGATAAGGTGGTATAGAAATTAGAGACGTACCAGGCAACAAATCAATAGAAAATTCCACCTCTCGCCTAGGTGGCAGACCAAGTAACTCCTCCACAAAGACATCCAGAAACTCGCAAACAACTAACGGTAACTCCCTGCGCCGAGAATAATCGTCATCAAGACTAAGACAGGCAAGCATACAGCTAATCGAATCGCGCTCCCTGGGATCGTAAAAACAAGAATCAACCGGCTCTTTCCTATTGCCAAAAACCTAGAAGTAAACTCCCTCAAGAGAGAAAACCCACACCCGACGTCGGTGGCAATCGATATTGGCATGGAAAGTAGACAACCAATCCATCCCCAAGATAAGACCAAACCCGGACATGCTCAGAACGATAAAGTCAAAGGTGAAACCGTAATCCTCTAACGTCAGCTCACAATCTCTACAAATCTGACCCAATCGAACGCGACCTCCAACAGATGTATCAACAAACAAAGGTGGATCCAAAGCATCCATGTCTAAATCCAAAGCACGAACGAATGATGCAGCTATAAAAGAATGTGATGCATCGGAATCGAAAATTACGCTAGCCCACGAATTATAAATCAGAAACATACCCCTGACAACTGAAGCCTTTGGTTGCTGGTGGGAAAGAGATGGCATAGAAACTACAGGGATAGCAAAGGCTCTGCCGTGGGTCATCGAACCCTGGTGGTACCCACCTCTCGGCTGGAACTGCTGAGTAGGTCTGGATGGAGTCAACACTCCTCCGGTACGAGATGCCTGAACTGAACCCGAAGGTCCTGACTGATGTGGACGCTAATATATACTCCTCTACTGTTGCTGCTGAACTGGTCTGGTATCACCACAACCACTGCCCCTCCCTGGGCAATCTCTAACCACATGGCCTGCCTGGCCACAATCATAGCAAACTAGAGCTGTATAATCAACTCTCACATGCCCTTGCTGGTGGCATCGATGACATATCCTCGGACCATGCATTGAACCCGAACTAGCCTGAGGCCGCTGGCCTCTGGAGAAACGGGATTTCTCTCGTTGCCTCTTCCTACCAAAGCTGCCTGAAGATGAGCTGGAATTAGAAACCTGTCTACGCGGTTCCCACACTTTAACCTCTCTCTGCTGGCCCCTCCTGGGCTCAATAGCCCTCGCACAATCAACGATGTCGGCAAAAACTCGGATATGTTAGCTCATCACAAGCCGCTGCACTAAAGGGTGGAGACCCTTCTCAAACCTCTTGCATTTCTGCTCCTCTGAACTGACCAAGTCCGTATCAAACTTGGCCAACGCCTGGAATTGCACAATATATTGGGACACCGTCATAGTGCCCTGCTCAAGCCTCTCGAACTACTCCCGCAAATTTTCCCGATAGCTCTCAGGGAAGTACTGACTCTCAAAAATCGTCTGGAAGTCTTCCCAATTCATCGAATGAATGGGATCTAGAATGGCCTGTGTATCAGCATATTTACTGGCAAGCAGACTAGCATGTCGCATCTCGAGTATAGATCTATACCATTGACTAGCCTCACCGGTCAGCTGATAGGTGGAGAAAGAAATCCTCAGTTTGTCCTCTGAAATGTCCAAGGTGTCCAACACCTTCTAGACCTCGGACAACCAATGGTCAGCATCAAGTGAATCACCCTATCCATTAAACTTAGGAGGGTCCATGCGTCTGAACTCTCGAAGTGCCTCAATCGTGGAGTTTCCCGCATTCTCTCTTGGTGCTGCAAACTCTGGCTTCGACCATGGCGGCCGCAAGCTCTCGCGCAAACTGGCTAAGAGACACAAGTCCCTCAGGAATCGGAACTAGAATAACAGGAGGTGCCTCGTCCTCCAAACCACGCATACGATCGTTAACCTCTTCACTATGAGCATCCTAGGCGTTCGCACCCCGACGACTTCGACCCATTCCTCTACCACGATGGTGAGCCATTTCTACAAAAGGTCACAAATACGATATGAATAGAGCAGAAGACAAGACTCGAAGAGATAATTCAATCAATGACGCAAAGCTCAATCAAATAGAAGTAAGCTCAACGATATCAAAAACGGATTCTCATAGCCAATGGAATCAATAAATATGGTTATACCCAAGGATTAGAATAGTACACATGAATTACTCCTTAACTCACACTAACCTATAGATCATTGCCAATGCATGCTCAAAACATTTATACACAAATGCCAGATGATGCACAATCAAGCCCAATGCAACCCATAGAGACTAAGAGTCTCCCCAAAGGCCTAAGTTTTCGCAACCGAAAGCTCTGATACAAAGTTGTCATGCCCCGGATTTTCAAACCATTTTTTTAAATCATTTGTTAAATGGGGAAACAATCATGGATCATCACAATTTAAATAAAACTAAGCAACAATACATCCCATTTCACACTAATATAAAAATCCGAGAGTGAATGTAAATAAATGAAAGTGCAACCACAAACCATAGAGTAGTAGGAAGAGAGAAGTATCAAGATTTAAATCGTACAAACACCCTACTCTATTACAAGCCCAAAGGCCTAAATTTGAAATAAAATAAAGTACACAAGTCTTCTACATGGTTCCAATGCATCAATGCTCCAAATCATTCAACAAATGGTTCCTTACCTGCAAAATCTAAAAAGAAGGGCGTATCATGCCAAAGTATAAAATATCTATCAACTAGCATGTTTATGACTGGCATGAACGAGAGTGCGACTGTACAGAAATATCTATATATGAAAAGATGCATGAGACAATGCAAGGCAATGATTCGATAACTACAAGGTGACTCCAACTAGCTAACATAACAAAGTATTATTTAAGAGACCACAAATCAAGGGTCTACACATGTGTGAGTTCTCGTTCCATTACATTTTATAATGTTCATCCAAGGGACTACTAGACAAGAGTCCACACAAGTAAGCATGTACCATTCTTATTTATTTCCATGATTTCACGATGTCAAGTATAAGGTGATTCCATTACACGTATATCCCGTATATGTTTTAGATTATCATTCGTACATTGATTTCACATCTGAAGTGCCAACCCGGAATTCCATTACAAGTATATTTTGTGAATAATTAACATAGATAAATCCAGGGATCCCTAAAGATCAAGTACATCTTGTATTTATCTAAAGTCTAACAAGGTGGTATGAATCCCGGAATCCCTAAAGGTCAAGTACATTCCGTATTCACCCAAGTGTTATTGTAACGTTGACATGAAAAGGTTGGTATAGCGTCTCGTCAACACACTAACCACGCCTAATCCATCTTTCCCAAAGGTCGTTGGGAGGGCTCACATAGCACCCATTGTGCACAATGTCGTGGGTGGAGCGACCACCTCAGGAATTCCTAAAACTCAAGTACATTCCCGCATAAGAGCATATCAATCCCACATCATTGTTACAAGTCATCTAGACCCGGGAATCCCTAAAGATCAAGTACATTCCCGCCAACAATTTATATTCAAACTCGGGAATCTCTAAAAATTAAGTACATTCCCGTCAACCATTATATTCAAGGGTTCATGTGTTTACAATTTATTCCATTCCATTGCATTCATAATTTCAATTAGCGCAACATAAGACAATGCGCGATCAATTTTTATAAAACATGACCCATATCCCAAACGCATCTGTCAAGCCTTAATTAGGCCTAATTTCACATATCAGAAGTCAATTTCATCATTTGACGTCATATAGACTAAAACCCCCAAATTGGTGCATTAGGGCTTAGCTAAAATTAGGGATTTTCACATATGTTGTTTCAACATGAAATTAAACTTTGTCCTAGGTGTATACAACCCTAAGGACTCAACACCAACCATCAATTTCATTACATGACCTCAAACCCTGGGTCAATTTTACAAACACATGTTATATACGAAATTTACACAAACTAACAAGATTTCAAGGGAGAGAGGGGGAAGGCACAACCATAAACATACTAGATATGGATACAACCTACCTCAAGAAGCTTTAGCAAACCCTAGAAACTCGAAACTTGGTGGATGACGAAGCTATGGTGTTTCCCGGATAGCCCTCGGTGTGTAGAACACCCTTTGTTCTTGGTAAATCTTCAAACAAGCCTTGAAAGGCCTTCGATTTCTAGAGAGAAGTGAGATATTTTTGAGTGGGAGAGAGCTTGGAGGTAGACAGAGTGATAGGATATGTTCTGAGTTTAAATTAGGGCTAAACACGTTCATAAGTTTGAGTAAAAAGAGTGGGAAGTGACCAAAATACCCCTTACTAAGTTTCGGAAATTCGCAGTCTACGCAACCCTAACCGGTTGTGCCCTAGTAGTGCTACCGGTTGCGCTACTCTCAGTAGTTTTCCATTTTTTTCTGCAGACAGGGAAGCGTAACCGGTTGTGCCCAAAACAACGCTACCGGTTCCGCTAGGCTCAGTCAGACACCAAAAACTGCTATCAAAATGGTTTTGAGCCTAACTCTTTCATCTGGACTTCGATTGATGCGATTCAAGTCGCGTTGGATTCGTAATCGAATTATATACCATATTCTGGGGTCAACCTCCTCAAAATCGCGACGAGATTTTGAGACAAATATAAATCAATATTCACAATTCGATTTAAAATACGAATTTAAATTCCGGAAATATAACTTGGAAATACGAGTCGTTACATTGCGTGCTCTGATACCTCTATATAGGCGATCAGCACATCTCCTGGTTATGGTGTGGCGATCAGTGGTGGTGTGGCTAAATATTACTTCAACTGCTAGAAGGCTTCTTCGCAATCTGCCCCCCATGAGGAATCTGTTCTCTTCTTTAAGAGCTGGAAGAAAGGTCTGCATTTATATGCTGAGCGGCTGATGAAACGGTTCAGCACGATAACCATTCCGGTCAATTGTTGTACCTCCTTGGTCCTTCCCGGACTTTGGAGGTTTTGGAGTGCAACGATCTAATCGGGGTTCGCCTCTATGCCTCTCCGAGTCACCAAGTGCCCAAGAAATTTACCTGAGCTTACCCCAAAATCACATTTCGAGGCGTTCAGTCTCAATTTGAAATCTCTGAGTACTTTAAAGGTGAGGGGGAGATCAACCAAGTGGGAGTCCGTCTCCTTGGACTTGACCACTATGTCGTCAATGTAAACCTCCACGCTCTTACCCAGCAGATATTTGAACATATGGGTTGCTAGCCTCTGGTATGTCGCTCCGGCATTGCGCAGGCCAAGGGAATTACTTTGTAGCCGTACAATCCCAATGGTGTGATGAAAGACGTCTTCTCCTGGTCGGGTTCATACATTGCGATCTGATGATAGCCTTTGTATACATCTAGAAAGCTCATCCACTTGTATCCCGTCGTAGTCAATCTTGGGCATGGGGAAACAGTCATTGGGGCAAGATTTGTTCAGACTGGTGAAGTCAACACAAACCCTCCAGGTACTATTCTTCTTCTTGACAACTGATAACAATTATGAACAAAACTACTTTGAGAGAGAGAGAGAGAGAAAAACAATTCAGAGAATCTTTCATTAATTTTAAAATGTGATGGTTACAGACTTTTTATAGAGGATAGAACATCCACTGACTTACAGAGTGGGCTGACAAGGCCCAACAGACACACAAACTTCTGGAACATGAAAACATTTGTTTCGGAAGATAGCTCACAAAGCTAAGACAACAGCTACTAAACATTAACCATCTTCTGGAAGGACAGAAGTAATCTTCCGAAACATCGTAAGAGCAGTGCTGTAAGTATGCAATATGGAATCCCATCTTCTGGAATAGTAGAAGTAATCTTCCGGAACATTGCAAGGCTAGGGGAACAGACCAACAGTAGATAGTTTGATCTTCTGGAACATAAGTGCTGGTCTTCCGGAACATCAAGAGTAAAAAAACAGAAAAAGATTATTTTCTTTAACATTCCCCCGCAAACTAATGCTGGTTGGGACTCAGTCTTAGTTTGTTTCTTAAGTATTCAAATCTTGAAATAGTGAGAGGCTTGGTGAAAATGTCTGCAATCTGATAGTCAGTAGGAACATGATTGACTTGAAGTTGTTTCTGGACTATCTTTTCTCTAACAAAATGAAAATCAACCTCAATGTGTTTGGTTCTGGCATGAAACACCGGGTTGGTAGCTAAAGAGATAGCAGAGTTATTATCACACTAGATTTTAGTGATCTGACTAGGGTTATGCATGTGAAGATCTTTCAGTAACTGGATTAACCACAGAACTTCATAGGCTGTGTTTGCCAACGCCTTGTATTCAGCTTCAGTGGAGGATCTAGCTACTGTGGGCTGCTTCTTAGCTGACCATGAGATTATATTATTTCCAAGAAAAACACCATAGCCACCTGTGGACCTTCTATCTTGAGCATCACCAGCCCAGTCTGCATCTGAGAAGGCATTGATATTGGTTGATCCTTTGCTGAAGGTCAAACCATAGTTCATTGTTCCTTTTATAAAACTCAGTATTCTTTTGATGTCAGCAAAGCGATCCTCTAAGGGCATATGCATATGTTGGCACACACTGTTAACAGCATAAGCTATGTCAGGTCTGGTTAGTGTAAGATATTGAAGGGATCCTGCAATAGATCTATACAATTCTGGATTCTTCATAGGGATAGGTTTGTATATGTTCTTTCTGAGTGAGGATGGAGTGGAGCAAGTTGTACAATCCTTCATTCCAGCTTTCTTTAATAAGTCTTTTGCATATTTATTCTAACATAAGAATAAACCTCCTTTAGTTCTGTGATCTTCAATTCCCAAGAAGTAGTTTAGATTTCCTAACTCTTTGAGATCAAATTTGGTATGAAGTTGATTAATTATATTTTGAATAAGACTCTTATTATTCCCTGTAACAAGGATATCATCAACATAAACTAGAATATATACTATATTTCGTTTTTGTTGAAGAACAAATAAAGATGAGTCTGCCATACTATTCCTAAATCCTAAATCAAGAAGATGTCTAGATAGCATATCATACCAGGCTCTTGGAGCCTGTTTTAAACCATACAAAGCTTTGTGAAGAAGACATACTGTTGATACCCAATTTTGACCCAACCTCTGAAGTCAACAGAATGGTCAAATCAGTCTCCGAGCATTTTCAGACGCGATTCCGGGATGTCAAGACTCCCCGCAAACAGTGCCGACATCAGGCACCGACAATGCAGCACTGAGCCGAAGCAGATAAAATGTTGAGAAATATTTGTCTGAAGTCAGAATTTTAATCCGACCAAAGGAGCAAAACAAACAGTAACCAAACAGCCGACAGAAATCCTCTCTGCATGCTTCATGCCCCGGAATCAACAGAATTTCGTGCAAGCATTTGAAATCATGTTTAGGAATGGAATGTCAACGGTAATTTCGTTACAGCAAAATCTGTGTAAAAATTGAATCCGTCCGAGCAAAATTCAAAATTTAGTCGAAACGCCGCGCCGTTCATTGTTACCGCGACGACAAGCCGACGTCAGAATTGAGCAAACATAATTTTCATGAGAAGCATTTGAAGAGGCGAATATTTACTGACAAACCAAATTGACGGATAAAAAGTAGTTCAAGGCGCAGCGTCATCTCCCGGTTGGAGTAGAAAGGCCGGTTTCCAAAGTGTTTCAGAAAAGTGTCCGGAATAATACCGTGATAATTTCTAAATTACTGATTGAATTCAAGCATCTCAAATATCTACTTCAATTTTTCAGAGACGGAGCCGAGCATAGGGCCGAGCAAGCACATATCAATGGTCCGGATCGATTTTTAGACCCGAGAAGACTTT
>NMUG010001006.1:0-19319 GCA_002855965.1 Monotropa hypopitys
ATCCCGTCAATCTAGAAAAACACTTCAGATACGTTGTTGACAATCAATTGATTGGCACATCGTATGCTTACACAAAATCAACCTCCAGTCGTTTGCAATTCCTATCACAGAATTAATCTATCAATTCTAAATTCTAGTTGATATAATTTTCACGTCTATCTTCCATAATCATCCTAATGTTAGGTGGATGATTATGAGTAATTTCCAGAGATTGAGAATGATGTGGTTCAATTAACTTAGATCTGAGAATTAGATCATCTTTTCATTCGTTAATTTCTAGATTCAATTTGTTTTACCCAGTTGTTGGGAATCACAATCCAGAATTATGGAAACTCAACCCACTTGGAATTGTCTTTTCTTAGAACTCACACATTAGCACTATCTAAAGAGAAATTGAAATCTCCCAAGTCCCTTTGGAGATGACCTGGTTACTTACTAGAATTATTATGCTTGTTTGACAACTCCTTTTTAATCAATTCACTTACGCTTGGGTGTGTTGATTTGATTTCTGATTCGAACCTCCATTGAACCAACTAATTTTATAATCAATTATTTTTGTTGTTGCTTTTATGTACCAAGCATTTTTGGCACCGTTGCCGGAGACTTGGCATTAGATTTTAGTTTTTCTTTTATTTTAGTGCATCCATTTAGATCCTAAATATCATAAAAATCCAAAAACATTCAAAAAAAATTCAGAAATAAGAAACAGAGCATGATTTTGAAGAAAACAGAGCATGATGTGATGAAGCAAATATAATTGTATTCCCGGTGATTCACTTACCTACTACCGGGAGTCCAGTTATAAGTACTAACAGTTTTCTCTGCAGAAGAATAAAGCTAGATCCTGCAGCTCAAACTACCGGGGGTACAGAATCAAACTATCGGGAGAAGAGGCCTGCAAGGGAATCTGAAGGAACAGAAAAGAAAGCCGCGACTAGGACTACCGGGAGTACGAATTCTCAAGTACCGGGAGTCCAAGGTTAAAGAAAATTTGCTTGAAAATTTAAGCTGCACATTCCCGGTAGAGCCAATGCTAACTACCGGGAGTTCACACACTTAAAGAAAAAAAAATCTGATGTGCTGTGCTTTGAGGTATTACGCTATCCTACTCTTGCAATTCAACTTTGGTGGCCATCATTGGTCTTAATTCTATGGTAGGAGTAGGATGTAACGTAAATTTTTATGGTTCCTAGAGTAGAGAGAGGGAATCTTTGAAAATGTGGACTAGAGCTCTTGGAGAGAGACTTGTGAGAAGAAATTATGATCCCCTGATTTTTAATCCTAATCCTTATCCACAATTGTACGAGCAACAAATGGACTTCCAAAATAATAATCAAATGCCTCCCCACCTTCAAAACTTCCAGTTAAATCAAAATGGGAGGGCTGGAATCTAGGAACAACAACAAAGAGTTTATCAATATGTTAAGGAAGAGATGAGGAGTAATCATGATAACATGCAAATGAGAACCATGAGAGACTATCTGAATCCTTCTAGGACAACCGCTCCTTCATACATTATCCTCCCTATTTTGGCAAGGGAATTTATGGTTCGGCCTGGTTTGTTGTAACATCTACCACATTTTCATGGCACGGAGAATGAGAATCCTTATCTCCATGTCAAGGAATTTGATGAGATTGTTAAAACAAGGATTGAACATAATCAGAGGGAGGACATTGCGTACATCAAGTTGTTCCCCTTCTCATTAAAAGACAAGGCCAAGTCACGGCTGAATTCTTTGAGACCTAGATCGATCACAAGTTGGGGGATCTGTTAAAAGAGTTTTTCAAGAAATTCTTCCCAGTACATAGAACAATTGCTTTGAAAAAATAGATTCAAAATTTTTCTAAAAAACCAAATGAATCGTTTTATCAATGCTGGGAAAGATACAAAGACTTGTTGAGTTCCATCCCCCACCATGGCTACAAGTCGTGGCAACTTGTGAGTTTCTTTTATGAAGGAACCTCTCCCAAGACACGACAATTTGTAGAGATGATGTGTAATGGGGAATTTATGAGTAAAGACCCCGATGAGGCTTTGGATTACTTCGAACACCTTTCGGAGAATGCACAGTCAAGGGATATTTCTGATCCCAATGATAGGACCAAGAGTGGTAATCCAAGTCAATCAAGTTCTAGTGGTAAATTTCATGTGTCCGAGGATCTTCACTCAAAGATTTCTCATCTTTCTCGTAAGATTGAGCAGATGGAAGTGAGGAAAGTAAATGAGGTGAGTGAGCTATCAAAAATAGAAGAGTCATGCACAATTTATGACACAAAAGACCACAGCACTCATGAATTTCCCACTATACCTGCATTTAAAGATATTTTACATGAGCGAGGGGTTGTGAATGCTGTGATGAACCAATCGAATCAACCAAGGAAATCGTTTAATTCCCCTTATTCTGAGATGTATAATCCGGGATAGAGGAATCATCCGAATTTCAGTTGGAAGAATGATAATGTGGCATATGCATAACCTCCTCCACCACCACCTTAATTTCCATCTCAAAATCCATTTCCAAATCAACACCAACCACCTCAATCAAATCAGTTTCAGAATCAAGGTTACCCACAATCCCAAACTCAAGGACAAGTTCCTAATCATCCTTTGGAATTTGGGTACCAAAATCAACAAGGAAATGTTCCCCCAATATCTTACAATCAACCAATCCGGAAAAATTTGGAAGAACAATTGATCTCGTTCATGCAAAGTACAAAATAAGACATCGGGGAAATGAAAAATCAAATTACCAAGTTGAATAATACTGTGGGAATTTTATAGCAAGAAAAAGGAAAGTTTCCCGCACAACCCCAACATTATTTGAAAACACAAAACTCCATTGAAGAAACACCCTCCAGAAGTGGAAATCTTGAAGATGTGAAGTCCATAACAACACTTCGGAGTGGTAAAATAGTGAACAATCAAGTGGAGTACCAAAAAGAATCTGGGGTAAGGCAGAAATTTTCAAAGGAAGAGAAAGGGAAAGATGTTGTTGAAGAAAAAATTTCTAAGATGGAAGGAAAATCTGAAAAGAGAGCGGAACCTTGTTTGGTTCCTGCACCTTATCCTCAAAGGCTCAAACCTATCCCAAAGCTGAATCACCAATCTGAAATTTTTGAACTTTTTAAGCAAGTCAAGGTGAACATCCCGTTGTTGGATGCGATTGGGCAAGTTCCTTCCTATGCCAAGTTCTTGAAAGACTTGTGCACGGTTAAAAGAAAAATGAATGTGACAAAAAAGGCTTTTCTTACCGAGCAAGTGAGCTCTATTATCCAATCTAGTGCACCTTCCAAGTATAAAGATTCCGGCTATCCCACGATAGCCATTACCATTGGGGAGGTGAGACTAGAAAGAGCATTGCTTGATCTTGGTGCGAGCGTAAACTTGTTACCCTACCATGTGTATGAGACTTTAGGCTTGGGAGAGTTGAAGTCTACATCGATAACAATGCAATTTGCGAATAGAAGTGAGAAGAGACCCAAGGGAGTGATAGAGGATGTTCTTGTATAAGTGGATAAGTTTTATTTCCCTGTTAACTTTGTCGTCCTTGACACTCATCCGGTTGTGAATCTGAAATTTCAAATTCCAGTCATTTTGGGACGCCCGTTCTTGGCTACGGCCAATGCATTGGTGAATTGTAGAACGGGTGTCATGCAAATCACTTTTGGGAATATGACTGTGGAACTTAATGTGTTTAATATTTGTAAATAGCCGGGTGATGATGAGGATGTTTACAAAGTCAATAGTGTGGAGACCACTTCTTTTGTTGATAGAGGTAAATAAAATGACCCTCTGTTGATGTGCTTAGTGAATGCTGGGATGGAAAAACATGTTCCATCACTGGAGGAGTTAGAGTTTGCTGAATTTTTGGATCAGACGGAAGTGTATCATGTGAATGGATGGATGTCTAAATTTGAGGAGATTGGCACCATTGCACAACATCTCATTCCTTCACATAAACGACCTCCAACACTTGAGCTAAAATAGCTTCCCTCTTACTTAAAATACGCTTATTTGGGGGCGAGAGAATCTTTACACGTCATCATCTCATCTGAGCTTAACAAGCAACAAGAGGAAAAATTGCTAAAAAATCTGAAAAAACACCAAGGGGCAATTGGATGGTCCATTGCCGATCTAAAAGACATTGATCCTTCCATTTGCACCCATAAAAGCTTTCTTGAAGAAGAAACAAAACCCGTAAGGCAACCACAAAGACGATTGAATCCGAATATGAAAGAAGTGGTGAGAGGGAAAGTCTTAAAGCTGTTGGATATTGGGATTATCTATCCCATTCCAGACAGCAAGTGGGTGAGTCCGGTGCAAGTGGTCTCAAAGAAGGCCAGTATGACCGTCATAAAAAATAATAAATATGAATTGATTCCTTCACGTGTCATCACCAGTTGGTGAGTATGTATTGATTACAGAAAGCTAAACACTTGCACTAGAAAAGACCAATTTCCACTTCCTTTCATTGACCAAGTGTTAGATAGGGTAGCCGGGCATGAATTTACTGTTTCTTGGACGGTTACTCGGAGTATAATCAGATTGAGATCGCACTCGAGGATCAAGAGAAAATGACATTTACATGTCCTTTTGGCACATTTGCTTACCGGCGAATGCCATTCGGATTATATAATGCCCTGGGTACCTTCCAAAGATGTATGATGGGTATTTTCAGTGATATGCTTGACAAGGTTGTGGAGGTATTTATGGATGATTTTTTAGTCTTTGGGACTTCTTTTACCCATTGCCTCCATAACCTTGATCTTGTATTGGAAAGATGTGAGGAGAAAAACTTAGTGTTCAATTGGGAAAAATGTCATTTCATGGTGACAAGCAGAATAGTCCTAGGTCATGTTGTGTCCACTAGGGGAATAGAGGTGGACCGAGCAAAGGTGAGTATCATTTCCAATCTTCCAATACACAAAACAGCGAGGGATATTCGTTCATTCTTAGGCCATGCCGGTTTTTACGAGAGATTTATTCAAAATTTCAGTTCCATTTCGAAGCCGCTTTGCAATTTATTGTCAAAGGATATTCCATTCATGTGATCTAAAGAATGTGATGAAGCTTTTTCTTTCCTTAAAGATAAGCTAACATCTTCCCCAATCATGAGATCACCAGATTGGAGTCTTCCTTTTGAGATTATGTGTGATGCTAGCGACTTCGCAATAGGGACTGTTTTGGGGCAACAAAGGGGAAAAGAGCCTAGTGTGGTGTACTATGCAAGTAAGACTTTGAATGATACTCAAATGCATTACACCACTACTGAAAAAGAATTGTTGGCTGTTGTGTTCACTCTAGATAAGTTTAGATCATACATTCTAGGATCCCCAATCATTGTTTTCATGGATCACGCTGCTTTGAAATACCTTTTGAACAAACAAGATGCTAAGCCGCATTTGATTCGGTGGATACTCCTCCTCCAAGAGTTTGACATTACAATCAAAGATAAAAAGGGAGTTGAGAATGTCGTAGCAGATCATATATCTAGACTTACCTTTAGCGAACATGAACACCCACTCCCCATCGTTGACACTTTCCCCGATAAGAGATTATTTGCTGTGGAAACTTGCCCATGGTATGCGGATATCATTAACTATTTGGTCACGGGCAAGGTTCCAGAGAATTGGAATCGGCTTGAAAAAGCCAAATTCTTAAGGGAGGTGAAGCGCTTCTTCTTTGATGATCTATACTTGTTCAAGTTTTGCCCGGATCAAGTGATGAAGAGATGTGTTTCCAAGGAGGAAATTCAAAATATCATGAAATTTTGTCATTCATATGCATGTGGGGGGCCATTTTTCTGCTAAAAAAATAGCGGCAAAAATTTTACAATCCGATTTTTATTGGCCCTCACTTTTTAAAGATGTCCACATGTATTGCAAGACTTGTGCTCCATGCCAATCATTAGGAAGGGTAACACGAAGGAACATGATGCCCCTCAACCTTATTATCGTCATTGAAGTTTTTGATTGTTGGAGCATCGACTTCATGGGACCATTCCCAATCTCAGTTGGGCACTTGTATATTTTGGTGGCGGTAGACTATGTTTCGAAGTGGGTAGAGGCAATCCCGACTAAGACATATGATCATCGAGTGGTAATCAAATTCATGAAAGAGAACATCTTGTCTAGATTCGGGATGCCTAGAGCTGTCATAAGTGACCAAGGTAGTCACTTTTGCAACAAGCCTTTTGGCTATCTCATGGCCAAATATGGTGTAACACATAAGGTGTCTACTACATATCACCCACAAACAAACGGGCAGGCTAAATTTGCTAACCGGGAGATTAAGCATATTTTCGAAAAAAAACAGTAAATCCTAACCATAAGGATTGGTCACTTCGGTTGACCGATGCTTTATGGGCGTACCGGACCGCGTACAAAACTATTTTGGGAATGTCTCCTTACCGTTTAGTCTACGGGAAAGCATGTCACATGCCCGTCGAGATGGAGTACCGTGCATTGTGGGCTATTAAAAATGTTAATTTCAGTTTGCCCACAGCCAGTGTGAAGAGGAAACTTGATTTGAGTGAACTTGAGGAATTGAGGAATGAGGCTTATGAGAACTCTAGGTTGTACAAGGACAAAATAAAGGTTTTGCACGATAAAATGATTTCACGAAAAATATTTGAACCAAATCAACAAGTCCTTTTGTACAATACTAGACTTCATCGTTTTCCTGGAAAGCTTAGGATACGATGGTCAGGACCATTTACTATCAAGAAAGTTTTTGCTCATGGTGCTGTGGAGATCGAGGACCCCTCGAATGGCTACATTTCAAAGGTTAACGGTCAACGTTTAAAGCCATTTTTGGAGATGTTCCCGAATGAAGAAATTGTGGAAGAGCTGTTGGATCCCATTTATGAGGACCCTTCAGCAATTTGAGCTTGAAGAATGAGGTACCTTGTAAATAAGTTTTTGATTTCTTTGTTTTGTTTTCCTCATTCTCTAACTTTAGTGGGTGTTTCTACATTGCTTTAAGCATTGGGGACAATGCTCACAATAAGTTGGGGGTGAGGCGTATTGCATAGCCTAGTTTTCTTGGTTATTGTTGTTTTTGCAGAAAATAAAATATTTTTAGTTTATGACTCGGACGGTCTAGCATAGACGCCTGCTTCTTGTCTCTTAAGAAAGTAAGGAAGAAAGTATGGTAAAAAATAGGAAAATAATAGGAATTTGCTTGCCAATTGACTTGGAGGCGTATTTAGAGAACTTGAGATCATGACTGAATCATTCTTTTGATACTAGAATAGCTAACATTTGAGTTGCTATATTGATGAGTTCATTGGTACTTGTTTTCTTCTTGTGTGAGTAATGAACCTTAGATTTTGATCTAGGTGTTTTAAAAGTGGCCAAACTTGTCAAGTGGAGATCATTTAAACCACACAATTACTCCCATTGAGCCTATCTTTCAGTTCTTGGTTTTTATCATCCTCGCATGCTAGTTAACTAAGTGCTTTGGCTGTAAAAACTTATAAGAAATGATTCTGGCATTCCTTGAATAATAAACCCAGAAAGTCTGTCACCATTTGACCCTACTTTGAGTCTATAATGTTTCCTTTCTTTGATAAAATCTAGGGAACCATTGGTGTCGAACAATTGTTGAGGGGTGGGAAATTGGCCAAGGAAGAATTTGATGGCCTTCACTGAATCTTAAAAATAGCCATAAGTCCTCTTGAATTCCCGGGAATACACCCAAACTCCCGGTAGCCCAAGCCAAACCCTTCCCTATTCATTGACCAACTCCCGGAGTTGTGTGTTGAACTCCCGGGAGTACCCATTGATTGGATGGAAACATGAGAATGCAGTATCCCAATGACCGATATTACAGGGGAGAATGACCAGGAATGTGAGCTACAGTGGTTGAGAAAGTGGTGTGCTGAGGTCCTGTGATGAGCAAACTCCCGGTATAACAAGGTTAAACTCCCAGGAGTTGGATTTCCTGTTGAAAAAAAGGTGTGCATAGCTAAATACCGAGGCTCATACTCCCGGTAGAACACACTATTAATGACCGGGAGTCTAGATACTAGTTGGGAAAGTTGAAGAAAAAGGTTCTAAACTCCCGGTGGTACAAATTCCAACTATTGGGAACGTGGAGTGCGGTTGTTGAAAATTTTGTGCAGAGATTAGTTGTGAGCAAACTCCCGGTATTCCAAGTGGGAACTTCCAGTAGTTCAAGTCTCCTATATATATTGATCCCCTTTCCACACCCTAACTCCCGGTCATTTAAGCAGAAGTTCGAACGAGAGAAACTCAAGGCGATTAAAGTTCTCGGAGAAATCCACCACCTGGAGTCCAGAATTCGAGGGAATTGAAGCTTAAGGAAGAATCAAAGGAGTGAATCGAATTTTTGGGCACTGTAAATTGCTAAAATCGAAGTAATCTCTGTGCTGATTTTGGAATCTTAGGTACTTTCTTCCGTCCTAAGGCTCAGGTTTGATTTTCGTGTGTTTCTGTGCATTCAATTGAGTATGGAGATGGGTGGCGATCAAACTCTTGTTGATAAATACACTAGGTTAACATATAAACGAAAACGAAGAGGGGAAAGAGTTTCTCAGGGTGATGGGGTTGAACAGACAATTGAGACTCAAACCACTGAACAAGTGGTTGAGGCATCAATGGTTGAACCTTCATCTGAGAATTTAAACTCCCAAAATCTTGAACCTGAAAAGATCATCAGGAATGTGTTGCAAGACTTGGAACAAATCACTGAGGAATACCCCCATAAATCCCCATCTGATAAAGACTCAGAAAAGAGAACTTCTACTAACAACCTCCCACCCAAGAAGAAACACAAACCAAAGGTACACTACCCTGAACACGATGAACCCTGGAAGAAATCCAAAACCAATTGTGAAAATTCTGAACAAACTAAAAACCTTCCTGACCAACAAGTTAACACTGAATCAAATGATAAAATCCCCAATTCATAGTCTAGACCCAAGCAGCAACTAAGAAAGAAAACACATTCTAGGGTGCATGTTGGGGATAATTCTACTTCCAAACCAAAATCACCTCATGCCCAACCACCAAATGAACCAAACATCTCAGGTGTCACCACTGAACCTCAAATTCTCACAACCACCACTGAGTCTCAAATACCCACAACCACAAATGAACCTACCATCTCTAATATTTCCACTGACCCTGAAATGGCAGTTGTACACCCTGAACCTGGAAACCCCATCACTTCCATTGAGCCAAGCTCTGGACCTACCCAAGAGGAAGTTCTGGCAACACAACCTCCTTTAAGGAAGGAAAGGGTGGGGGTAAGAGAACATTGAAAATTTTCAATTGGAAGGCAAGCTTTGAGTCAAGACCTGTAACTTGTGAGAGGGAGATAGTGATGTCAACAATTGATTTTGTCATGATAATTTTGACTGAACCCTTGCAAAAGTTAGGGATAAAAACCTGGTTCGAAGATATTCCTGGTTTTGTTATGTCCTGGGTTCAAGAATTTTACACTACCCTAGAGTTTAAGGAAAAGGAGAATAGGGTAAGTGGGAAGGTAAGGGGAAAACTCATCATTGTCACAGCTGAAAGAGTTGCCCAGTTTTTGAAATGTCCTAAGTTGAGTCCTGATGAGGTGGAGTACCCAAAACAGAGGTATAAAAGTTTGGAGGGGGAAGCTTTGGCTGTGAAAGTGTGTACAAAGGAAGTGTGGTGACCGGACCTATGCCTTAGGGAAAAACCTATTGTAAAACCAATCATAAAGGCGTCGGCCACAAAGGGTGTCCGGACCAGAGGGCCTGCTCTGTAGCCGATCGTTGACCACCGGACAGCGACCCTTCGGCGATTCCCTTCGTTACTTTGGGACCCCTTCCGAACGAACCGGATTACTCCGGATGACTATCCTCCTGTCAATATCGTGGGGTATTCGCCTTGATGCTCCGTCCGTACGACCTAACCCGGTCCATTTACCGTCGAGGCCCACTAAAGGGCCTCGACGTGCGGCCCACTCAATATTCTTGAGCCCCAAGCCAGCGTCCCCTTATAAATACCCATATGGGGTACTATTCACGGGATCCAGACTTTGATCCCCGACCGCTACCATCTGGCCTCCTCTTATTTGCTTTACCTTCTCCACAAAAAGATACTAACTTAAGCATCGGAGGCCCCGTTGGTCAAAACCGACCGGCGGGCACTAACCACTATTTTGCAGGAGCCAAGCAGGGGGACCCATTGTTTATTTGAAGGGACCACTCAAGCCTTCGGTTAGAAACCAACAACCGTATCCGGAGGGCTAGCAACCGAAGGGACACGTTTGGCAGAAACCGGCTACCACAATTGGCGTTCACAGTGGGATGGCTAGCCCAAATCTCAGTGGAAACCAGTTATCTGCCCCTCTGTTGAGCTTTCCCTCATGGAAGACGGTAACAACACGCCAGTGGTTTAGGACACTGCTCTTCCTATTGGACCTGCTCCTCCTCCCCCTCAGCATGTCTCCCTGGGGCTATTCGTCTCACCTTCTGGCCTCACGCCGGAGCTTGGATCGGCCTATGCTGCGGCCATAGACCGGATGCTGAAGGAGAGGGACGCGGAGATCGCCCAGCTTCGAGACCAGGTAACCCAGATGGCCGGCGCCACGGACTCGGCTTCAAGATCCTCAGGACAGTGGCGGCACCTGCACAAATCGAAGGAGGACAGGGAGCGCAAAGGAAAGGGAGTGGCCGAAGGACATGAGCGCAGGACGGACCACTCGGATGGCAACGGAAGGCGCCCCAAGCATCCTGAATCTATCCCTCTCTACGTATACGAAGGGGGGGAGTTTGTTGAAGTCTGCCCGCACAACCTCTAGGACTTCTAGCCAGAAACAAAGGACTCCGGTCAGCAAAGGGAGAAGCGCCACCACGACCAGGAAGAAAGGCACCGACACCGCTCTCCGGTATCAGATGATGACAGAAGGGAGCATCGGCGCCACCAAAGGGACCACCACGCCGACCACCCCTCCGGGCAGGCCCTTCAGGCTGTCGATGCTCGCCTGGAGCAGCTCAGACTCTCTCCCTTCTCCCGGACCATCGAATCCGCCGTCCTCCCTCCTGGCTTCAGCTTTCCAAAATTTACCAGGTATGATCCAAAGACTAACGCCTACACCCACCTCATCTACTTCCGACAGATCATGGCGCTCTACTCTTCAAGCGACGTCGTCCTGTGCAAAGTCTTCCCCACGAGCCTTGGCACCCAGGGCTCGCTTTGGTTCAACAAGCTTCCCTCCCGGTCCATCTGGAGCTTCAGAGATCTGGAGAAGACCTTCCTTGCCCGCTTCGTTACCAGCGGCAAGCAGAAAAAAGAGGTCGACTCTCTGATCAGTCTCAAAAAGCGACCGGACAAAACTCTCCGGCAATACGCCGACCGCTACTGGGAGCTGTACAACGACATCCAGAACTGCGATCAGAGAGTCGCCACCTCCTCCTTTAAGCTGGGATTAGAGTCCGAAAGTCCCATGCTCTGGGAGCGCATGCTCCGTCCTGCGTGCCTCCATCCGACCCCACAGGCACGGCCTGCCCCCGCCCAGCACAACCAGAGGCAGGTCAACATGGTAAAAATAGGAGAAAGGGAGGCTCCAAAACCGGAGGACTACATGGCGGAGACCATGGTTTTTACAGAGCTAATCTACATTGTCCTCCGGTTGATCAGGGACGAGCCATTCTTCAGAGAGCCGGATCACAAGCTCGGAGAAATGTATTCCAACGGGAAGGCCTACTGCACCTACCACCGGGAGAGGGGACACTTTACGACATCCTGCCTCCCCTTCAAAGCCTACCTGGAGCACCTGGCCCGACAGGGCCACCTCGACAAATGGATCGACCGGTGCAGGCCGCCGGCCGCCAGACCCAATACATGCCAGGCGAACCAGGGCGAAGATAACATCCCAATGATCCCGTGATCCGGCGAATGCCAAACGGATCCCCTGAACTGTAAAAGTGTCAATTTTGATTATCTAATGAAATGCATTTTTGTTCTCCCTCCTTCGTGTTCTTCATTGCTTTTTCAGGACTCAACGTTGTGGCTCCGGCAGACGCAAGCTTTGACTCGGTTATAACCTGCTCTTTACCCTATGGCTCTGGCCAATTCATCCATCCCTATGGCTCCGGCAAGTGCGAGCTTCGGCTTGGTTATAACCAGACCGTCCATCACCATGGCTCCAGCGGGCGCGAGCTTTGACTCTGTTATAACCCGACCGTCCATCACCATGGCTCTGGATTGTCTATCCATCATCGAAGACCGACCGTCTGGCTTGGCCGGGTCGCTGCAATGAAGACCGTGGCTCCGGTAGGCGCGAGCTTTGACTCGGTTATAACCTGTCGTCCACCCTATGGCTCTGGGAATTCATCCATGTAGATGACAAAAGTCTAATCATGAAGGTCTATTCTAAAGGTGGGGTAGAAACGACTACCAATACTCAAAATAGACACCAACAACAAAGGACTTGGATGAACAACTCAAGTACACCCACTAGAAATCAACATCCTAGACAACCAATAACCGGAAAGGACTCTAAGAGTTAATCTTTATAAAAACTATTGGTCCAAAAAATTTCTTTTCGTCCTCATGCAATGCACATAAACACACAAGCACACATTCATGATCACATGATACACAATGAAAAAGCAAAGTGATACACCTATATGAGACTAAGTGTCTCCCCAAAGTCCCTAAGTTTTCGAAACGTTTGCTCTGATATCAATTGTAATGGTCCCGGAATTTTAAACCATTTTTAAAGGATAATATTAGAGCAATTGAAATAACTACTAAAAGAAAGACTACCAATCCAATATCATCCACATGCATAATGTAACAATCGCAGGCATGCATAAGAAAAACATTAATCTACTTATTACAAAATCGGGCACCATCAACTTTAAAATAAAAGTGCATAAGTAAAAGAAAGTACAATACAATAAAAGTGCCTTCAAGGTCTTGTAGCAATCTTGGAAATCCACTCCAAGCCACTCCAATGATTCTTTCCCTAAAAATAAAGGGTTAGGCATATGCCTAGTAGAGAAACCTAAACAGAGATATATGTAGATGCCATATGTGCGAAACAAGTATAAGAGTAAACATGTGATGCATGCATAGAGGACCCGAAAGGTTTTGAAAGAGTTATCAAGTTAAGAGTTGGTTCTATTTCTTTCAAGTTCCAAGAACAAGTATTTCCCAAAACATTTTCCAAAAGACCAAGTGTTTCCAAAATAGTTTTCAAAGGACCAAGAGTTTCCAAAACATTTCAAGAGGGCCAAGTATTATCAAAACATTTTTCAATTTATAAAGTTCCATAATCAAGTCTGTCACCTTATCAAAATAAGGTTTCCAAAATATTTCCATCTTTCCTTATCAATATAAGGTTCATCACAATCTAAAATTTATATAGAGTTT
The DNA here is from genome assembly GCA_002855965.1 of Monotropa hypopitys. Taxonomy (NCBI): domain Eukaryota; kingdom Viridiplantae; phylum Streptophyta; class Magnoliopsida; order Ericales; family Ericaceae; genus Monotropa; species Monotropa hypopitys. Next base: position 13,381 of record NMUG010001006.1, read on the forward strand.
AGGCTAATTCCGCGCTAGTTGCTCATCAACTGACTAACCGTGATATTCCTCGTATTACCCGACTCAACGGGAGAGTCCAGTCAAAATTCCATTGCGCAATGTCATGAACGTAGAACGTTCAGGGATCAAAATCCCAGGAATCAAAATCCCATATAAGATAGTCAACTCAAAGGATCAAAATCCAATATCATTTAACACTTGATTTCCAAAAATCACATTCTTCCCAATTTCTCAAGTTAGGTCCAATGGCCAAAATCAACATTTTCCCATGGTTTATAAATACCAATTTCACATTCCAAGTGTCAATTTCATAATCCCACATCAAATTCCCCAAATCCCCAATTTTCCGAAATCAAGTCAAATTAGGGGTTTTATAAAATTTGGAGATTTTCAAATTAAATCACGGGGATATGAAATTGATACTCTAGGGAGTCCATTCAACCCCTACAACAACTCCTAGACACGATTACACACTCAACCAAGACTAAAGAACCTCCTACATGCATCAACTAGTATATTTTGCTCAAATTGAAAGGAGGGAGAGAAAGTGTAAGACCCGGCTTAAAGAATACGTCATTAATTTTAATAATTGTTCATTAATCAGATTTTGTAGTGTTAATCTCGCATTTAGAAACCATATTAATGTTCAGCAGTGTATGTTAATCAAACTTATTAGATTAATGTGTTAGTGGTGTGAAATTAGGTCATTTTTCCTTGTTTCTGTTCAACCCAGCTGCAGCCCAACCGGTTGCATTGTTTTACAGTGGCACCGGTTGCGGTTGTGAGGGTTGTGCAGAGGTTGCGCATTAGTTTGGTTCAGTCGGTGAATTCTGTCGTTTGTCTCTTGTTTTGATCGAAAGTTGGACAATTAATGACACTGATTCATTTTGTCTACCTTGCTGCTATCATTCTAAGTATGGAGAGAGAAAATAACACAGAGAGAAGAGAGGAGGAAAAAAAGGGTTCAATGGTGGGATTGAGGAGGATTAAGACCGTAGAACTCAAAAATTCGTGGTAATCTATCCCTAATTCCTTTAATTTTTCTCAGGTAGTCGTTGTATTGTGATAATTGAGCCCGGATTTGACCCATAACTAGGGCTTCCATTCAGATTCGTTTTTCTAATACATACTTTGTGGGTTTGTTTATTTGATGGCCGATTGTTCCGATGTTAAGCATGAACTGAGTAGATTTCATGAATATACGTTGTTACCTGCTGATTGGAAATTATTGGAATAGTTTTGGTTGGTTTTGGATCCAAGAATCAAAAGTTTGACATTTCTGCGATTCTCATACAGCGAGATCGCAACCGGTGTCGCTCCAACCGGTTGCGTATTTGTTTGTTGTCCAACCGGTACCACCTTGACCTCAGGTTGCACTGAGGTTGCATGTGCAACCGGTTGCGTGTAGGTTACCGACCAATCGATGGTGTGCACCCCAACCGGTTGCGTTGCGGTTTGGTCAGCGGTTGTAGTGCTGAGGCAGTTTTTCGGGCATAATGTACCAAAATTAATATTTAAGCCCAAATAATAATAAAAATCAGTAATGTGCGGGAAACAAATGTGAAAAAAATGTATTGTGTGATATTAAATGCGTTTATTTCAATTCTTTTCGCATTTAATCGTGGTTCAAGCATTTTATATCGGTTATTAATGATTTTAGCTTGGACAGGTGGCGAAGCAAGTGGAATCGATCCCCAAAAGAAGCAGGAGTAATCGATAGGAGTTCAGACTGATCACTATGAGTATGTTAGAATACGTTGTAATTTAATTCAATATTTGTGAATTAATGAGTAAATGTGGAGAATGTGTGTGGGCGGACGCGCCAAGAGTACCAACTACAGTCGCTCTCAGATATCATATGCATAGTATTTCTGTCTACATATGTGGTGTGGAATGTTTACTGTGATTTACAGTTGATTTAATTTGCATTGTATCTCACATATTCCTGTGTTGGCCATTATTTGGATGACACAGGTGCTGGACGAGTCGATGGTTCCTGTCCACTATTGGTTCTGGAGTACGTTAACACATAGTTGGCCTAGTTAGTATTGATAGAGGCTGGATATAGTACTTTTAGGTAGTACTTAGATCGGACCTTATGTAAATTGCTTTTACTTTTATGTTAGATAAGCATGATGTAATAAATAGCTTGGTTACTTATGTTTTAATTCCGCTGCAGTAGCTGGTTGTAAAATATAAACTGTTTGGTTAGTTGTATTTCCCTTTTATATAATGGAAATCTTTACTTTGTGGGCATGTTAAAGAATGATGAATAATAATGAGATAATCACTTTGAGATTAGTTAAACGAGTAAACATGGTTGATTTGATGCATGCCCACTTGATTACAGCCTCTTTAGAGTAGTGTATTGGGGCGGGGCGTGACAGGTTGGTATCAGAGCTAGAGTTGCATCTAGTCTCTTGATGTGAGTTGGGATTGAGGAACCATGTAGTGGACATGCGAGTGATGTGTAGATTGAGTTAGGGAATATGTGTTGTGAATTCCTTAACAGTTGTGATATTGGACTGTTTTCCACGTGGCCTACAATGTTTTGGCAGGAAAAGTTGGTGAAGGGTTAAGAATGTTGTGCAAGTCGTTTTGACTTCATAAAACTACCATTAAATCTGGTTGGAAGAACACCTGATCAACGTATCTTCTAATAAGAAGTTTTTGGCAAGTTAAATGGTCAGCACAAGGATCTTAACTGGGAGAAGAAGAGCTTGATAAAATAAATAGCTTGAAAAGCAGTGCCAGAGGAAATTGCAGAACATTCTGAGAATGAAGTGCAAAGAGTCGAATCAGAGATTTGTGAAAAGCTATGGAAATATCAAATACAAGCTATATTGAGTATGTTGATGCCGAGAATTAAATCAAAGATGGTTTAGAGGATGGTGTGAATCAGGTATGTGGATAATTTATGAGAATTAATATTTATATTGAGATATTATTGTGCGTAAAAAAATTGATTGTGTGCAAAAATTTGCACTGAGGAAATATGTAAGTCTCCGATATTGAAGCATGTAACGAGGAAAATGCTCTGTTGTGTGCATAGTATAGTTGAATTTGGAAAATAAATGTGTTGCAGAACTTGAAAAAGGTTAAGTGTTGAGGTGAAAAGTAAGTGGATCTCATTAGAGAGAAGTTGTAGGGAATAGTTCGTTAATACTCAACAATATTTGAGAGAGGATAGATAAGAGTACAAAGAGAACATAGAGAGATAATAATTTGAGTTATATTATGGTAAGGCCAGATAATGGGCTGATGTGTGCAAAGTGGTGTTTGGAAAATATAATACAAAGTTATAATTGCGGTGGGAAAATTATAATTGATGTGGTTTTGTTAACTACATTGTGTGGAGTTGATCAATGGAAGAGAGTTAATGTTTAGATATTTTGATTGTAATAAGGAGAGTGATGTGGTGGAACGCGTGTAATATTAAAAGTGAATTTAATCTTACTTGGTATTAGTGTGGCTAGAGGAGATTGAGAAGTATGGTGATATCTGCAGATTTGAGTAGAATTTCTGTTAAGATTTGGAGAACAGATGTGTTATCAGATTCTATAATAGATATTATTGTGGCTCATGTTATTGAGATAAGGTGTTGGTGGACTTTGAGTTGATACATTTGTTCTTTGAGTTGATATTTGAAGAGATAAAGATTGGGTTTTTAAAGTTATTAGATTGTGCCTTGGGGATGCCGATACTTGTGGAAAAAGTTGTTTTCGTGAGAAAGAGTATTATTTGGTTATGAATTTGTCATTTGAAGATAAATATGTGTATTGAGGATTAAGTGTCACAAGTTATAGATGACATTGATGTTATGGATGGGATGAATTTCTGGTTTCAATTCTATATGATAGTTGATTAAATGTCTTAAGAGAAAGTTTTGAGATTATATGATGTTGTTGGTACAGAATGTGATGATGAGAGAAGTATGACGAGGAGTAATATATTTTTTTTATTAAGAGAGTTAGAATTTTGTTGCTAAAGAGTTGTATGGGACATGAAACCTTTGATGATATTAGAAAAGATAAAATTTGAAGTATAAGTTATGGTAGTGGGAAAAGAGAATTTATAAGTATAATATTGGAAGGGTTGTTTTGAAGTGCATTGAAAATGTTGTGATAAGGAAATTGGATTAGAAGTGGGATGAGTAGAGTAATTGTGGTGACCAATATCTAATGCCGTGAATGGATGATTTATCAAATTGTAAGTAAGGTATTGAATTTGTTAAAAAAAAATGATTTGAGGGTTGAAAGTTGTCAAGAGAATATGAGTATTTCTAAGTGTGAATTCTTTTAATGATAGGAAATTTTGGGGTGTTATATCTTTTGGCAAATGATTTTAAATGGAATTTATGATCAAAGGTTGTAGTTGGAATTTGGAAATGATATTTCTTAAACCTTGAAGTCAGAAAGAATAGAATTGTGAATATGAAATTATTGTGGGTTGAGTGAGTCAGAGAATGAGGAAAACTATGCATTATGTAAATAATCGGTGGAAATTGTGATAAAGTAATGCTTGTAGATGATTGTGTTTGTGTGAGTAAGATTCAAGAGTTACGGGGTGAATGATTTGCAAGGGGTCATGATGACAATGAATATTTGAAAAGAAAGTGTGTGGCAATCAAAGCCTAAAAAGAAGTTGAGGTGATCAATTGAGTTTGAAAAGTTTAAGTATATTCAGTTATCGTATTGGGAATTGTTAGAAATTTCAAGAATGTGGTTGGCTATGATGATACTCTTAGCATGGAGTTCTTAGTGAGTTTGGGGTTGATACATGTGTTGGTATCTTTTCTTATATATGATTGTTTGTGGGAATCTAAGGAATCTTTAAGGGATGATCTAGCTATTTCAACGCCAGTGATTAGATGTTGCCAAAAGCTAGGAAATGTTGGATGTGTTCTGAGTTAAAGATTGAGGAGATAATTGGAGTTTGAGTGAAGGAATTATTTTTATGCCTATGAAATTTGTTGAACATCTCGAGTGGTATGTATGTGATACCTTGAAGATTGTGTGGGAAGAGTGGTTATTGAGGAAATTTGAGAATAGTGAGTTTTGAAAGTGAATGAAATTATTATTGAGGTGTATAGTATTTAAAGTGGAAATTGATGATAATCTTAATGTTATTGGGGTGGTTATGAGTTGGAGAAAAGCAATTAGTGATTTTGATGTTCAAAGTTTTTAGATTTAGAAGGATAATCATGAAAAGTTATGTAGAGATTCGTTCTGGTTTATTTATTTATCATTGTTATGATTTTGAACAGAAGGGAAATGTATAGATGATGGATAAATGTAAAAAGAGATTTGGGATTATAAAACAAGGATTGTAAGATTTATTTTTGTTGTTTTGTTTACCGGGATCACTTGATCTATCGGGCAATGTATTTTTTAATTTTTAGAGCTTAGAATTGAAGTCATGAAGACTCGAGGATAACAGTTGAAGATCAAGCTTTGAAGATATCAGAAATTCTCCCGGATAAAGCTATCAGAGATTCATGCAAGCCGTGCACATTCAACGCAGGTATAACACACTCACTACACTTGCACATTTTTCTTTGAGTGTGGTTTTTATTGTTTACATAATTTGATCATGCATTAAAGTTTTCATATTGTTTACAATATTTTTCGGGTAACTTTTTGGGTCGATTTGTGTTTGGTTTTGTCGCGCGCGTTCTGGCACGTCTTGGTCAGTCCCTTGTCCAGCCGTCCAGTAGCTGCGACGTCACTAGCGCCGTAGCGCTAACGCAGCGCTCTGCTCAGCGCTTTGGAGCGCCGTGGCGCTCTCGTAGCGCTGATCGAGATTTCTCCGCGCGTTGGAGCGTCGTGGCGCTCTCGTCGCGCGAATCGAGAATTTTACCCGATTTGTCAATGCGCGCGCCACTAGCGCCGTGGTGCTACACAGCGCTTTTAAGCGCGCCGCTAGCGCCGTGGCGCGGT
>NMUG010001007.1:0-19312 GCA_002855965.1 Monotropa hypopitys
CCCGCACTCCCTTGCAATCTATGGCCTCTAGAAAACCGAGACTGCTCCATCTAACACTTCCTTCCAAAACTCCCCGTCGATGAACTAGAAGTATATATCTGACGACGCGTATCCCATACTTTCACTCCCTGTGAAGACTCTCTCTTCGGCTCAATGGCTCTAGCACAATCGACAATATCCACAAAGGTACGGATTCACTAGCTCATCACTAGCCTTTGGATCGAAGAATGAAGACCCCTTTTAAAATACTTGCATTTCCTATCCCCGGAACTCACCAAGTCTATAGAAAATCTCGACAAAAGCCTGGAATCTCATGGCATATTGGGACACCGTCATCGTCCCCTGCTCCAATTTCTCGAACTGTTCCCGCAGCTTCTCTCTGAATCTCTCAGGAAAATACTACCCCTTAAAGATCGACTGAAACTTAGCCCACGTCATACCTCGAATAGGATTAAGAATAGCCTGTGGATCAGCATCTCTACTGACAAGCAAACTTCTTCGGCGCATTTCTAAGATGGAACTCCACCACTAACTCGCCTCTTCGGTCAGCTGATAAGTCGCAAATGAAATCCACCGCTTGTCTTCAATAATTTCCAACGTGTCTAGCACCTTCCGGACCTTGGACAACCAATGATCCGCCTCCAATGGATCCCCTTCGCCATTGAACCTGGGAGGGTCCATGCGGCGAAACTCCCACAAAGCATCAATAGTATGGTTGCCCGTATTCTCCCGCGGAGCGACAAACCCTCGACTAGCTTTGACCATGGCGGCCGCAAGCTCTCTAGCAAACTGACTCAGGGCTACTAACCCTTCCGGAATAGGAACAACGGGAGGTGCCTCATCCTCCAACCCACACATCCTATCATTGACTTCCTCACTATGAGCATCTGGGGTATTCGCACCCTGCCAACCATGACCTCTTCCCCTAGCACGGCGATGAGCCATTTCTACAAGAAAAGATTACGAATTCATAAGAAAGAGTACACAAGACAAGACTCAAAGAATCCGCTCAATCAACTATACATGGATCAATCAAAAGAAGAGATCACCTAACAAGATCCTCGAAGGAGTCAAACAACAGTAGAATCGATCAACAGGGCTATACCCAAGGGAAACGAAACAATGCACGATGCATACTCATCGACTCACAAACCTATGGATCATGCCAATGTATACTCTAGACATTCACGACACATACTAGACAATGCAACACAACACACAATGCAACCTATTGAGACTAAAAGTCTCCCCAAAGGCCTACGTTTTCGAAACCGAAAGCTCTGATACCAAGTTGTCACGCCTCAGATTTCAAACCATTTTTTTAAAATTAGATTTTTAAAAGATAACTAAGTACTAACATATATCCCAACCACACAAACATGAAATTCCAAGCATGAATCATAAGAAATAGAAGTGCAACCAAACTATAGAAGAAGGAGGGAGAGAGAAGTACAAGTTTAAGTTTAAGTTACAAAACCTCCTACTCTATTACAAGCTCAAAGAGCCCAAATAAATAAAAAGGGATAACAAGGGGCTTCTTCCAAAAATCTTCCAAACGCAAGCTATGCATCACATCCTCCAAGGGAGAGACCAAAACCTATAGAGAAAAAGAAGGGCGTATCACGCCAAAGTAAGAAATATCTATCACCTAGCATGTCCAAGACTGGCGCGGACTAGTGTGTGAATGTAGGGCATGCAATACATGCACATGTATGAGATATAAACAAAGGCAATCATCCAACTACTATCATATGAGTCCAACCCAACTAACCATATGCAAGATATATCAACAAAGACCACTAGACCAAGTGCCCAACAAACATGCATATGAATTTCCATTTATTTTCATGATACAAGTATATAAGTTCATCCTTTCATTTATTAATGTTATACCATGGATACCCCTTAGAATCCCGTCATAAATCCATTCCAAGTTATCCTATTGATTTCACGTTTCGTATTGAGGATACTCCATAGAATCCTGTCATAAGTCTATTCCATGTTATCCTACTTGTGTCATCGTTGTATCAAGTAACGTTGACAGGGTATGATTGGATTAGTAGGCGGCCAAACCCACTAATCATTCTTTTCCGGCATTCTCCAAGTAATCGTTGGGAGGGCCAAGATACCCCTATTGTGCACAATGTCATGGATGGCGCGACCATCCCGGAAACACCATCATAAGTCCGTTCCCGCATACAATATAGATAAAAAAAACCTATCGTGTTATGTCATCTAGCCAAAGCTAGTCAATCATATCATTCGTGAAATTCACCATGTCAAGTACGTTTGAGTCATTCATATTATCGTTCCTAACCAATGCTAGTTAGTTCTATAAGAAGGTCATTGATTCCATTTAATTCCATGCACGACTCAACCATATAGTAATTGACCCAATATGCAACCCATATATGATCACATATGACCAATGTGTCTAATGCCTTAATTCCACATCAATTATGTCCAATTGCATGAATATGAACTCAATTCAAACATATGACTACCAATTGACCAAAAGCCCCAATTATTGAAATTAGGGTTCATGCAAGATTTGGGGTTTTCCATACAATGTTCAATATATGAAATTGAATCTAGGAATAATAAGAGACATTTCTAGAGACTACAAACCCACCACCAATTTCATGATACAACTCCCTAACCCCTACTAATTTTATCAACCCATGTGAGGTACAAAATTGACGAAATTAAATACATGTAATAGGAAGAGGGAGGAGGGCACAATCAAGAACCATACTAGAGGTAAATATATCCTACCTCAATAGAGCTTTACCAAAAACCTAGAATTCGAACTTCGGTAGATGGCTTCGATATGTGACTTGCCGAAGAGCTCTCATCACGTAGAGAAATGTTAATCCTCGAGATTTCTTCACTTGATACTTGGAAGGGCTTCAAATGTTAGAGAGAAGGGAGAGAATAATAATGGAGGTAGAGAGAGAGTGAGGGAGGCTAGGATTTGAGAGAATGAGGAAGAGGATCCCCAAAATCGTGCTAAGGGAGTCATATATACTCCCCCAGCAAAATACCAATATTACCCTTCATTAAACTTGGCAGACCAAAAAAATACCCCTTGGCGACCGGTCGGTAGTGGAACGCTTGACCGGTCGAGGCTACAGAAAACACCTCACTGGAAAAGCGCGACCAGTCAGCAACGGCAAGGTGGACCAGTCGCGGGCTGGTACATGTACTCACTGTAATCTCGCAACCGGTCGACAACAGTACAGGGTACCGGTCGATGCTAGTTATTTCTGCAAACTACAAAATGTGATATCTTCCTGTCCGACCTCCGATTGAGGCAATTCAAGTCGCGTTGGATTCGTAATGAAATTCCCTATCATATTCTAGGCTCAACTACCTCAAAGGTTTTTTATTTGATTTGGATATTTAAAATCAAACGAGATCGATATGTCGATTTAAATTACGAATAAAAATTCCAGAAATATAACTTAAAATTCCGAGTCGTGATAATTTCGGCCTCCTTGGCAGCAATCTCAATATTTTTGAAGTCAATGCTGACTTCAAGAGCCTTTGTTTGTGCCGACAGCTCCACCAAAGAGCTCTTTGCCTCTGTCATCTTTTTCCCAGCCTCCTTGTAGGCCTTCCGATGGCTGCATGAGGTAACAACCAGATTGCCAATATGCCAATCTACGCCCACGCCAACGGTCATCATCTAAGAAAGTAAAAGATTAATAAGCTAAGCCTAAGGGAAAGATAGATTGAAAATGGACATATAGAAGAGCCATACCTGACCGGCGTGGTACATCATTCGCTGAAAGCAGGTCCAAGCATTGGGCAGGAGATCCTCCACATCCTTCGGCATGGTAAATGCCTGGGCCAGAGCCATGGAAACAACCAGATTCTCCCCCACAGCATCGGTAGCCATGCGTTCATACCCCTCATACAGAAGGGCCGGGGTCCACTTTGGCACTAAGACTGCTTCTTCCCCAATGTCTGGCATGAGGGCCTCAGAAGATTCGGCATCTGCAGCAGTAGGAGCGGCAAGAGCAATGACCGACGAAGCAGGCACCTCCTCGGCGTGCCTTATCTTTTTATTAGCACGAGCATCCTTCAGCTCGTCCGCAAATAGGGGTGACCGGTGACCTGGATTTTCGCCAATGATGGACACTATCGGCTCAGCATCAACTGAGGTAGGCCCGAACACCTCGGCAACAACATTTTTTGCCTTTCTCCTGAGGGCCATCTCTTCGACCGCTTCTTCTTCGGCAGGCTCAACAGAAGGTTGCTGAGAGTCCAAAGTATGAGTATACGATAGAGTATACCAGAGCAATGTAGGTGTTGAGCGTCAGGCAAAAGAAAGTTCAGACACTCGTCTAACCTTGTCCGCGTCAGCCTTGAACTTCAGGCTGGAAAGGGTACCGACGTCTGCAAGATTAAAGTCACGAATCAAAAAAAGATCATATGGCCGACGTCCAGACACAAAGAAAAAAAAGCTAACCTGGGGCTCCGGTCTTGAAGGGAACCCAATGTTTCCCCCTTGTGGTATCAAAAGCACCCAAGACGATCATAACATCGTCGGTGTACTTATCAGAGACCAGTAAGTTAGTAATCAGGACGGTCTGGTGCGGCCTCTTGCCGAGGTAATATTTTCTCGACTTCTTGTTAAAGTCGATCATGTAACAACCGGAGATGTTCTCAAAGGAGAGTCGGTCTGTCGCACCAAGGGTCTCGTTTAGTCGAATCACCCCCATGATAATTCAGAAAACATTCACTGTCACTTGGGATGGTGTGAGGTGTAGCGTGTCTAAAAACTCGCTTAGCACAGGGTGGAAGGGGAATCGTACACCTCCCTCCACTATGGCAGTAATGGGGACATGGATATGTGACGGCCCCAGCTCCATGTCACCAACGGGGGCTAGGGCAATGTAAACACCATCTGGCATCTCATGCTCTTATTTGAAGTCTCAGACGTCAGACTCAATAGCCAGTAATTGCCGAAACTTGTCAGACCATCTCTTCGGCGCCATGATTGGATCTGAAAGAACACAAATAGTATGACACCGTTAGTCAGTCCATCCCAAGCCTAAGCACTCAGGCAAAGGAATGGTCTATGGCTTGGCATCCAACTGCCAGCCAAGAACAGATCGGTAGAGCCAAGAACAACGAGAGTGAGTTCATCGAGTCCATAGAGGCCAGAAACTTTTGGCACCCAAAGATGCCTTGAGAGTTGAGTCCCTTGACCAAAACGTCGCTAAATTGATGGAAGATTTAAGAAAAAGCTAAATGTTTGCGAAGGAAACCAGAAATCAGAACCTGAATCACAAGAATCTCAAGAGAGGGATCTAGGAAAAGCTCATCAGAATCTGCTGAAGGGCCGTCGGAAATTGCCTACACGATGGCCGGAATTCGCAAAAGGTTGAAGACTAGAGCAAACGGGATGGACCAGGAACCCTAAGAGGGTATTCATAAGAGTGACCTGGGCAGGAAAATCGGTTGACCAGCCGACCATACCAGTCGGTGAAGTGCGTAAATCATCATTGTTGTTGCATCGGGAGTTTTGCCGATGCCACCGAGTGGCTTCCACGTGCGTATGCTATCACATCCGTCACAAAGCCAACCAATGAAATTGCGCCATGTGGAAAGCCCATCCATCATTTTGGGCACATATTAGCCACTGGAGATGACATTTGTTGATGTGACACTTTGGTAGATGCGTCACCAATGCAGAGAGCGACATGTCATCAAGATCAAAATGATGGTTGGATAAAGTTGTCAGAGGTCCAAGCTCCAAGATATTCCAGTAGTCTGACGCTCTTCCTCTTTAGCACCAGCATGTTTTTTCGGCACCGAGTCAACCCCACTTCGGCCAAAATGCACTGGCCAAAGGGGTTGAGGGGCTATTTTTGGTGGCCAAACCAAAGAGAGGCAAGAGCCATGACCTCCTCCGGGAGGACCAGAACACAAGCCAGAGATAAGAGGGCCGAGCAGAGGCAGGGTCGAGCAGAGGCAGGGTTGACAGAGGGGCTCCCTCGGGGCTCACTTCGGCACTGAAGGATCACAGTCCAGGGACAGCTCCCTGCCGATGACATATTAGCACCGAAGGGTGCTCCTTCGGCCAGACAAGACAATAGCCTCGACTGCAGGGAAGATTCCCTTGAGGGACAACATCTCGGCGCGCATGACATACACACACACACCTGACACAGGGATCAGCTTTTCCGTAATTTCCGCTGCATGCCATACCACCTTTTTAGCTTTTCTGCCACCCAAGACTGTCAGGCGGCGCCACTTGACATTGTTGGAGGCCGACCGGTCGACCATCCATCCCTGCACGTAAAGGGGACAGGTGCAGGGTCCAATGGTGCAGGAGGGGGGTCTACTGGTGCCGAAGCATATGTTGCACACTCGCCGATGATCCTATATATAAAGGAGATCATTCAATGCTTGAGGTACACTTTCTACTAGAGCCAAAACTCTGTCCATTTGCATTCTCTCTCTCTAAACCCTTGCTGACTTAGCCATTATAGGGTTCACCGGCGACATCTGCTGGTAGCCTAATGTTTCTCTCTTTTGCAGGACAGTTCATCCGATCACCACCACATGCAGTTCGGAACCATCGGTTGAAAGGCTTACCCCAACAGGAAACATAAAAAGCTCACCCAAGTCCATTGTATTATGATCTAGAGGCTCAATAGGTCCTAACCGACTAAGAATTTGGGTGTCCATTCTTGTTAAGAATTTGGAGTTATTTTCAAGTCTTTGGTGTTTGTTTTTTCAACTTAGAATATGAAAACCTAATTCCTATTTTTTCTGCACCAAAAAACTGACAACTTGCCAAACAACAACAATAGTATCAAAACCATACCATAGAGGTTGGTCATGGAATTTGACATTGCCATAGCAGTGCAAATGCATTTTCCACTTCCAGACATGTCTTCACCCAACAAAAGCTTGGAAAATCTTTCATTCATCATGCCAAGTTCTTCAAAAAATTCGAATATCGAATGTTCAGTATCTTCCTTCATAGCTAATGAAAGAAACAAAAGATTCTACATAGGAAACATAAAAAGCTCACTCAAATCCATTGTATTGTGATCCAGAGACTCAGTAGGTCCTAACCGATTAATATTGGGAGATTTTCTCAGCAGCCAAACAGGGGAAGGAAAACCGTCCATTTTCCAGCCTTTTCTCTGCAAAAAATGGGTTAAATTCTCAAATTTGGATATGGTAGAAAGAAGAATGTTTCAAAATATTAAATTGTGTTAGAAGAAGAATGGAAACATAATATATCTTTACAAAGAATAGGTGGTACAAATTTCTACAGCCACAGAAAGTGGAAAACTAAACCCCAAACTGATTTCTAGGGCATGAATGTAGCATTCAGTACCTTCGGTGTAATCTTGTGGTTCCCTGAGCGGTCGTTCCAATGGTTGCTTCATACCAAAAATAATGGTTAGAACTATTAAAAAAGAAATGATCAGAACTAAAAGGTTAATAAGGGAAGGAAACCCATACCAAATGTGACATACGGATAGCAATCCTTATCTTGGACAAATATTTTAAATCCTTGTGTGTTTGCCAAACAATATGAACCTATGTTATCAAAATGATATACTAAAAGTAAAGAACTTGACACAAAACACCTCTCAAATAGAAACCCACAATTCTGAATAAAAATCCTTGTGTTGGTCATTCTAATGTTTTACCTTCGCAAAACAAAATGGTAGAATGTCGCAGGGGGTTCTAGGGAAGAGAGCGTTACCTTTGTGCATTGTAAGTCCGGCAGTGTTAGGCTGCTTCAATATAGTGGTTGACTTTGTATGTCATCAACTTTGTGTGTTGAAGTGATCGACTTTGTTTTAGCTTTTCCTCTATTGAGATGACTTCCATGGAGATGAAAGGACAACTCTAGGCTTTAGCAGTTTAGAGTTTAGAGGGAGTGATGGGGGTGGCTTTAGCGGTTTAGAGTTTGGAGGGAGTGAGATGGTGGTGAGCAACGAAGCAACGGAGCGATGGACGTGATGTCTTAATTTTGTTTTATTATATGCATTTCACGTGGATCAGATTTGAACTCTCCAGTATTATTTGTGTTTTAATCTCAACCGTTAGATCAAAATCCAATAGTTGTGTATATATTTTGTATGTATATGACTAAGATATGACTGGGATGTGACTGGAACACTCCTGGTATATGACTGGGACAAGCGAGTTGTATTGTAAAATAGATATCATCACTCCATTATATTATATACTAACTCTAACTTTAACTTTTTTCTCATATATATATCATATTTTCCATACCTATTTTATTTTATGTGATAACTTTATACTTTTTGTGCATTGTTTTTTATTTTGGTATTTTTAGAATTAGTATGTTCTTAATTTTTTATTCACTTAATTTTTTATGCACATGCATTTTCAAAGTGTCGAAGGCACATGGACATGAGTCAATTGTCGAAGGCACAGGTCAATTGTCATACGCACAGACAATGCACTAATTATTTTTGTAACACCGTGAATTTTCCATAATAATTACAATTAAATTTATGGCTAATAAAATTTATTTGAAGTTCAAATAAATTAAAATTAGGGCTTAAACATTTATATTAAATCTTAAATGACGAATATAAATTAAAATTAGGGCTTAAAAGTTTATATTAAATTTTAAGTGATGAATATAAATTTTCAATGAAGTTTGGAAATTTCTCGAGTTAAGAAAGAAATTTTAAGAAATAAAAAGAAGTTAAAAAGAATTATCGTATAATACTAAAAATACGAAAATTAGTATAAGGACCACTATAACAATGGTGCATCTTCTCGCACTGTAGTATAGCCCAAAGTCTTATTAGATTTTATTATATTTCAATTCTTATCCTAATATAATTAAAAACAAATCAAGACAAATCAAAATAAAACAAAAATAAAAAAAAGGAAAAAAAGGATCGGGGAAAGGGGGTATGATGTAGAGAGAGAAGAAGAAGTTCGGGCGAGAGAGGGTGTCACACTCCATAAATTTTAATTCGATTTGAATTTGTTTCGATAAGTACTTCGTTAGAAATCTCCCTCAAAATACGTTCTCGGGTACCTCAAATACTCATTCTATCATATCAAATACCCACGTATCGCTTGGAAGTCATGTTAGAACTTCTCGGACTCATTTGGATTGAACCCCGGGCTTGTTGGGATGGTTGAAGACCCCCCCAAGCAGCAGAATTCACTCCTGAGGCATGTTGCATCGGTGCAGCCCTTTGGTGCACCGGTGCAGGGGTTCAATTTGGTCTTGCATCGGTGCAAGACCAATGCAAGAAGGTTCTGTTGGATTGTAACTCCAGGTGCATTGGTGTAGCTTTGGTTTGCACCGGTGCAGGAAGAGGTTGCATCGGTGCAGAGTTAGGGTGCACCGGTGCAATGGGCAAAATTCAGTACTCTGGGAAAGGGTTGTACTGATGCAGATTTTGGGTGCACCGGTACAACTGTTGTTCGGCAGAATGTCATTAAGGGTAAAGTGGTCATTTTGGTTGGGGGCCCTATATATTGATTGTGCACGATTCTGGGGGGATCTTCTTCTCCATTTTGATAGCCCTAGCTGACTCCCTTTCCCCTCTCCCACTCGCTCTCTCTTCCCTCCTCCATATCTCTCCATCCAAGGAGCTCCGACAGAAACACGAAGGAGAAACGTTGATGGCATCGCTCCCCTCTCCGTAGTGATATGCTTGGATCGCCTCGGAACGGTAAGTTTTTCTCCTCTCCAAAACCCTAGGTTTTAGATTGGTTGCTCGTCTAAGGTTTTGGTCTTCTTTAACATTGTAAAGCATTGCGAGAGCTTCGCAGTGGCGGGCTTGGTTCACTCCGGTGGTCATGGAGATTTTTCGGTGACTTTTTCAGCGAGTGTCACCAGAGCTCCGACGAGGTAGAGTTCTTCCATCCCTCTCATTTATATTGTTGGCATTCTTGCTTCTCCCTTACATGTTTTGTGCAAATCCGTTGATTTGATGATTTAGCAAAATTAGTGGTAACAAGTCATCATCCGCGTCAATTGGTCGGTTGTGGGTATCGTCTAGGGTCTCTATGAAATCCCTTAGGATGTTAATTGTTCGATTCTTTATTCGATTGTAAAAAACCCTAATTTGTGAAAAACCGCGTTGTCGTCACTTTTATAAAATCTAATTGGGGTTATTAACTTGTTTTGAAATTCTTGGTCGGTTGTGGGTTAGAACGTTGTGTTGACATATTTTTGGAAAATATTGAACTAAGTGGAATGGTTTGCGAACGATTGACACGTTTCGTGAAATAAATGGAAATGTTTTGGAAATGGACGTTTTGTGAATAAACGGAATGTGTTGAAAGGAATGAAATGAACGTCACTTTTGGAATACTAAGTTGACTAGGAGGTAATATGCCCTAGGTCATACGGAAATGGAAAAGATATTGTGGCTTGTCCCTTGTACTCTATAGAAGGGATTGGATACTGATGAGTGGCTATGATTTAGGTTGCTTACCTTGGGTCGCTATTCAGAGTGGCACACGACATTACGCAATAGAGGTTTAACTGGACCTTCTCGGTGAGCCAGGGAAAATAGGAACTACATGACATGGGGTTGACAAGCTCCTATGCGGAACTAGCCGATACTCTATGATTGTTGATTGATATTTGCCTTGCTTCTACTAGAAGGCACAGAAACTGAATACAAGTAAAGTTTGGAATGTAATGGGATTTGGAACACGTTTATACAACGGAAAACGAGTCTTTTACTTAATGTGCGTCGACACTTGAACATAATTCCCTTTGGCCTTGTTTAGGCTACTATTTTGGTAGATGTTGGATATTTATTACTTCACTTTCGAGTCTTGGTTAGACACAGTGCTTTACTACTTTTCTCTATGATGAGTCAAATGTGGAACTTTGAAAGAAAAGGAAATGTTTTTAAATATAATGAGATCCATTGCATATGTCACTTTATATTCCTTGCATGATCATACACTTTCACCCCAATATTATAGACGTTAGGAGATAGATTATCTCTACCAGGCAGTAGTGCCCGACCCTCTACTTTTGTAGGACTCACCCTTTGACTTGAAGCTGCTGAATCCTTCATAGAACTTGAGACTGGATCGGACTATAGTGATATGTCGCCTTTCTTCTTAGTATTGTGCTTTCTTTTCTTTTCTGTTGGCCGCCTTGTACAGGATAAATTTTTAAATTCTATTTAGCCTTTTCTTTCAGTTGGAGCACTGTTGTACATGGTTGTGTTATAAAACCTTTTTTTGCCTTTTTCAGTTGTATTTCATATCATAACAATCATATATTGTAATAAGTAGTGTAATGGGTAGTGTGTATGTGGTAGATAGTACTTTACTTACCTGTTTGGATACTCATTGCTTACTTCTAACACTTCTAAAAAAAATATGTTCCAAAATTTGGGAGTGTTACAGTTGGTATCAAAGCCTTAGTTTCGAAAACTTAGGGACTTTGGGGAGACTTTTAGTCTCAATAGGTGCATTGTTTCTTTTGCGTAGCTCTTGAGGAATGCATGTAGGGTGCATGGCATATGTATCTAGGCATTGAAACGGTTTGGAAAATTTGTGGTGTCTACTCCTTCGAGTTGGTCTTGTTGTTGTTCCTTAGAAATTTTGAGCAAATTCCTGTCTTTATTATGGTGACTTTTGAGCCTGTGTTGGCATTTATTAGAGGATCTTGTGGGTGTTGGACTAGTTTATTCCGGTTGTGTCCTCTTGATGGTAGTGGTGATTCCTACTCTAGCGCGGTGAACTGTTTCAAGTTCCTTGTTCTTAGAGCATAGATGAGTTACTTCGTTGGCTCTGGTGATGGTTTGGCATCTTATTACTCAATATGGATCATTGGTAGTTGTGGTTGTGGCCTTTTAAGCCTATTCCTTCGTAGGAAGCAGATTCTTGTTGTCGTCATCGTGGGTTTTGAGCCTATTTCTTAGTGGTAATTGGTGGACTCTGCGGCAGTCAGTGGATTTGATTCTCATTTGCCCCTAGTAAGGATGATAATCTGGCGCGTGATTGGGTAATCATTTCTTGAGTTCTCTCTCTTGTGATCGTGGATGAACTCTTTGTTCGATATTCGTTGTGGAGGAATGTCACCTCTCTTGACATTGGTAGTCCGACGGTCATTCTTGTGACTGGATATCTGTAGTGCTCTTACGATTGAGCCTTGAACTCTGTTTCACTTCTTGGAGTTTATATGTGGAACTTGTCGTTTGTGCAGTTGGATTTGATTGTTTCCTTGTGGTGGAGTTGTAACTTCCGTTCTTGTTGCGCGGTAGACTTCTTGCTTGATAGGCTTGTAGTTGAGGTTTGTTTACCTTTGGGACTGATTGGGTCTCCCTGGTGTGTATAGTTCCTTGTGTGAGTTGTGGAACCTTAGAATAACCTTGCTTGTGGGATTGAGATTTGTGGGTGTTTCTCAGTGTGTTGACACTTGGTGATCTAGTGATTTTGACCTTCTTGGGACATGAGAATGTCTCGGTGTAGTAAGGCCTTGTAGTGGCAGAGATTGTGTGTGACTCACTTGGGATGTGAAGTATCCTCAAATTAGTAGGTTCTCCTTGCGGGCTAGTGCCAAGTGGTTGATGTTAGTGGTAGTAGTGCTCTACCCTTACTTGATGCGAGAGTTGAGTTTGACGTGTAGTTTAAGGTACCTTGAGGATTGGTGTTGGACTTCATACTTTGCGGTTGTAGTACTTCGTGGTTGATTGAGAAGGATGAAGGAATTTGAGTATAGTATCTTGTTCGTGTGGTAGCTGCCTAGTTAGGTAGACTTTATTGGTAATAGGGTCAAGACATTTATACCCTTTAGTCCCAGGAAAATATCCTATAAAGACACATATCTTGGATCTTGGTTGAAGTTTATTTGAGTTGTAAGATCTAATGTAAGGAAAACAGGTACATCCAAAAGGTCTTAGAATAATATAGCCAGGAGATTGTTTGTATAATCTGTCATAGGGTATATTAAAATTCAAGGAAGAGTGAGGAAGTCTATTTATAAGAAACATAGACAAAGTCATAGCTTCAAGCCAGAAATTAATGGGCATTTGGGCTTGTTGAAGAAGAGTGATAGTAGTTTCTACAATATGAGCATGCTTTCTTTCAACTAAGCCATTTTGTTGTGGTGTGTAAGGGCAAGATGTTTCTTGTAGAATCCCAAAAGTGTAAAACAAGTTTGTCATGAGTTTGTTCAAAAACTCCCCACCATAGTCTGATCTTACAGTCTTAATGTTAGTATTAAATTGGTTTTCAACAAATTTCCTGAAGTTTTCAATTCTGTTGTAGACATCACTTTTAAGGTACAATGGGAACAACTAGCTGTACCTGGTAAAATCATCAATAAGCAACAAGTAGTATCTATAGCCAGTAAAGGAATTAATAGGGACAGGTCCCTACACATCAGCATGAATGAGATCAAAGGGTTTCAGAGTTTTAGAACTGGATGAAACAAAAGGGAGTTTATGACTTTTTACAATATTACAATCATAGCATTCAAAACAATTGACATTTCCTGAAACTTGAATCTTGTTCTTGGAGATAAGGTGCCTGATCATATCACTATTGGGATGCTCAAATATCCTATGCCAGAGTTCAAGGTTAGAAGAGACTCCAGTGAGAGCAACAGGACCTTGATCCTTGCTAGAAAAAGGATGAAGGGGATAAAGACCCTGCTGGCATGTTCCTTTGTACACAATCTGATTGGTACTTAGGTCCTGTATCATATAGCCACTAGAGTCAAATATAATTCTGCAATTATTGTCTAGGGCAAGACAAAAAATAGATAGTAGATTATGTGATATATTAGGAGCATGTAGAATATTTCTGAAATTGATTCTATAACATGGAAGATTTAATTGATTGTTACATGTGTTTTGGACCTGAACGTATTGTCCATTACCTACCATCACCTGGTTTATATTAGGCTGCATTGATTGAGAAATATTAGTCCCATTGTTAGTAACATAAGTGGTGGCTCCAGAGTCAAGATACCAGGGAGACATCTGACTGCCTCCATACTGATTAGAGTTGTTCCCAATTTGAGTATGGTTGTTCTGATTGTAGGGCATGACTTGAGAGGCAACATTAACTTGATATCTTCATCTGAAGTTGTTGGAGTGATTTTCATTCCTTATGTTCTCAGACTTCTGGTACTGAGGTTGAAAGTTGGGGTCAAGTCTGAAGAAACATCTATTTGCAAGATGATTTGTTTTTCCACAAATCTGACAAGGGTTAGTGTTTCTTGAGTTCCCCTTATAGTTGTTTCCCCTGTGTCTTCTAGTATTCCCATCATCATTGTAGTACCCCTGATTTTTGTTCTGACTAGATTGATTTAGGTATTGATTTTCTTGAAATCTTGGGGCATTAGTATACTGATAGGGCTCCTTACTTGTGTTATTTGCAGTCTGATGACAGTACTGTTGGTCTTGAATGTTCTTGACCATTAGCAAGTTGGTGGTATCCATCTTTTCTTGACACAGGTCCTCTGCCATGAGCATGGAATACAATTCACAAAATTTCAAGTTGTTTGTATCAGGCCTAGTTCTGATAGCCTGCTTGAAGGTGCGATAAACCTCATCTAGTAAGTCATTAAGGGTATGAAAAACAACATCTTCTTCGTCAATATGGCAGCTAGATAGATCGAGTTTTTGAAGAATGACCTTGATGTTGTCCAGATACTCCTCCATGCCACATGTTTTCTTGATAGTATAAAGTTTTCTTTTCAAATCCATGACATGAGTCCTAGATAGATTATTGAATATTTCCTCAAGTTTATTCTAGAACCCAATCATGCGATGTGACCCTATCACATGAGGGAGGACAGTGGGAGTCAAAGTAGCTATAAGACAAGATAGTAAGAGTCTGTCAGCTATTTCCCATTTCTAATAATCCGAATTGATGGTTTTGTGACCTATGATATCTTGTATTTCTTCATCAGGAGTAATGTGAGATCTGTTGATCAGATCAGATAAGCCATTAGTGAACAATGTTGTTTCCACTTGCGTTTTCCAAGCCAGATAATTGGTTGAGTTGAGCTTCAATGTGATGAAGCTTTGAAAGTTGCTAATGAGAAACTTTAGAGATGATGATATTGAGTCTGCAGCCATTGATGAGCGCAGAGAGCACACAGAATCTTGAGATTCTTGATTTTCTTGAAATGATCTTTGGATCTTCTTTAATGACGATCAGTCATTGTGGCTCTGATACCATGTAAACAATACTAAGGAAACTGAATAGAGAGATTTTCTTTCATTGAATTAATAAAACCACAATTGTTACAAGTTTATATAGAACACATATCAGATCATAACCGACATACACAGTGGGCTGGACTGGCCCAACATCCCTGATCGTCTGGAATACAGTAGGGAATCTACTGGAAGATCATTCATAACCCAAGAATGATTAATATGATCATCGACTATCTTCTGGAAGAAAGAACACTATCTTCCGGAATATCATATAGCCAAGAACAGAATGCTGTAACATGAATCACCATCTTCTAGAATATGAGACTTCAACTTCCGGAACATCGTAGAATAGAGATGACAGCCCTGTAGCACTAAGCTTGATCTTCTAGAAGATGGAACACGAACTTCTGGAACACTAGAAGTAAAACATATAATATTTTCTATTTTTAACAAAGAATATACTTACAACTCTTGAATGGAAGCTCTACACACCACCTTGATTAAAGCCCACCACCAGATAGAGCTTGAGGAGTTTTCCAAGCTTTGTGAAGAACAAATCCACCAAAACCCACTAGAACTTAGGTAGAATTTAGAGAGAAGTGAGAAGGTAAGAGAGATAGAGTTTGAGTGAGGTAGAGAGAGATAGAATCTATAAAAATGGTAGGGTTTTCGGAGGGTTTTTGATATATAAACACCCATATGAAGTTCCCACAATGCCCCTCATTAACATAGTAGAATTTTGCATTTTTACACATGGCGACCGGTCGGGACAAAACCGTCGAACGGTCGGGACCAATTAATGGTGCCCACTGGAATCGCGCAACCGGTCGGCTACATTACGTGGACCAGTCGGAAAGAAAAAATCCGAAATTCTAAAAAGGGACTGTGAAACCATAACCGGTCGGCAATGGCTACGTTGACCGGTCGCCAAGGCCAAAAATGCCAGATTTTGGGAAATTTCTCTCCAAGAACAATCTGACCATGGTTTCGACGATTCTTCACCGATCATCACGCGCAAGAATTTCTAATTTCCACACGAATCATTATACGATATTTTTAAAATGAAATTATAAATAATATAAATTTTCGGAGTGTGGCAGATATTATTCAAATGAAATATGCAACAAGTAAACATATCAACATACGATGATCCACGAAAAGACAATTAAATCGAGTCTTACATGCTTGCACATATTTCCACAAGTAAGCAGGTAAATCATGCATTGCTTCAATATCCAATTAACAATCATGTATCCACATAGAGCATGAGTACACATACAATCAACAAGTATGGTACGTAATCATGCATAGATATCACATTTAATTAGAAACCAAATAGTCCAACTAAGCATACTTGTATAGATATTAAACAAGTAAGGCACATAAGAGAACACATTGTCCTACACGTAATCATATAAGTTGATATACATGTATTTTAAAGGTATCTACACACTCATTGAGTATGCGGGGTTTGCCAAATTGTGTTTATTTTACAGCCATAGACATCACCGGATTCTCACCTGTCCGATAACACTAAATTAGTTTCATACACTTTATAAATTATCAAGTATCTATAAAGAATGCTTAACACTTGTTTTAAACTCACTAGGACCTCTTAAGACCTCAAGGACATTCAATAGAACCTTTAAACAAACCCAAATGAGCTCCAAAACCACGACATAAACCAATCGTACAACTCTTCCTCCCTCGTTTGAACGGGCCAGACCCTCGTCCGGATGACCATTGACCTTGGTCCGAACGGCCAAGTCCTTGATCCGGACGAGACCTCCTGGACCAACTCCCAACCTTGATGTTCCCCCGTCCGGACGGGACTCCCCCGCCGTCCGAACGATTGACCAAAAAAATCTATTGTTCGAGCAGATTTCAAACATCACCCTACTCCACTCCAAAAACCTTCGATCCAACCACCAAAACTTCGAAAATTAACCATCCTCAAGTGTAGTAAACACCCCTAACACCAACATACTTGAATCTAAGGAACAAAAACCAACTAAAACACCATTGATTCAAGCTTTAAAAATCTAGATCTAGGAATTTCCCCCCAAAAATGAATTTACATAAAATCCTTAATCTAGCTTTAATACATGACAAAACTTTAAAACAAAATCAGTAGCAATGATCTTACTTGAGTTGGGAACAATGTTAAAGAAGAGATTTTTCTCCAAAAATCATCCAAGAGCCATCCCCAAGAAAATCTCCCTCTCCCTCTCTCACTAGCTCAGCTTATTGTATGAAGAACAATGGGGGCTAGGAAACCCGTTTAGCCTAAAAATCTGATTTTAGGGTCTAAAGACCCATATACCCCTATGCCAAACCCATATTTACAAGTCCTATATATCTGTAATTACCCCTAAGACCCCTTGTATAACTCCTTCTAACATAACACCCCTAGATAGGATTAAATGCTTTAATTAAACCTCTATTATTACACTCTTTCATTTTCAATGTTTATTATACTAAGGTTTTTAATAAAATAAATGGAACAAGTGTGAGATAGGGATTTCGAGACTCAATGGTTCCGGTGGGTAAAAATCTATCCTCCTCTCTTGTGTGTATGTGCGAATGTCTTTATTTTCTTCATTTTGGTACCCATGTGTCTAGATTTTATTTGGTGGCCTAAGGAATGTCTAGGGTTGAGTTGTGGTGAAACTTTGGTGATTGTGTGGCATAGGAGAGTTCTATGGAGTTAAATAAGTTATTGTTGAATGTATTCCCACTGATGAAATTCCTGAGAAAGGTCTTGAGTTGAATTTTGGGATGAGATGATGATAGGTTGTCTTAGAACCTATGTATGGATGAATCGGGTGATAGAAGACTTAGACGGGAATGTTGGACCCTTGGAACTCATTGGACACCAAGTGTTCGATGAAATCCCAATAGTGGTCATTAAATCAAATTAAAGGCATACGTGACTCGCCTAGGTACCTTGAGTAGAAATTGTAGTGTTGGGATGATTATGGAATCCCTTCCCATATTCTTGGTGTTTGACTTAGTTGGGAATCCAAATGGTGAAGTTATAAGAAGTAAGCTAGTCCGGTAAATTGTAAATATTGATTTGGAATCTCCCTTGGTGTCGTCAAGGTTGAGAATGATAGAATGGTTAGTTACTCCCTTGGTGTCATCAAGGTTCAGTGTTGGTCCTAAAATACTTAGTCAAATGTGAATTGGCATAATCGATTGTATCCCTTGGTTCGGTCAAGGTAGAGTTGAGATTGGAAGAAGTTAACCAAGTAATTCAATATACCTAATGAACGTCGAATATGGAGGATGTGCCCTACGAGGAATACTCATATAAAATCTTGAATCCTTCACACTTGACTCACAAACTTAATGGAATCAACCATAATGGAATCACCTAATGATACATGGCTTGCATTGGTCAAGAAATGAAATGGAATCACTTAACGACGTGGAATCAAAGGGTAACTTGGCCCTTCCAATGAAATGTGGAACGACGGTATATTTATGTGGGAATGGACTTATGATGGGATTCCCTGGATGGTCACTCCATCTACGACATTGTGCATAATGGGGGTAACTTGGCCCTCCCAACGAGTTGGGGAACGACAGACGGAAAGGATAGTGCGTTGACGAGCCACTATACCGCACCCACTCAAATATGATACTAACTTCGAATATAATAAAAAGGGAAAATGGTAGGATAAATCAATAATGTACTTCTGATGGGATTCTTGGATTTATCCATGTTACAACTTTATGAAACGACTTTCAAACATAATGAAAGGAAATGATAGGATAAATCAAGAATGGACTTATGATAGGATTATTGGATTTATCCATATTGCAACTTTATAGAATGATTCTCAAATACAGTGAAAGAATATAAAAGGGTAAATCAAGAATGAACTTATGAGGGGATTCTTGGGTTTATGCCTATTGCAACGTTTTGAAAATACTTCAGAAGATATGAATAATACACAACAAGAACATGGAAATATACTTGAATCATCCAAATATCTCAAAGTGGTACTTGAATCCGAATCCATAACAACGTATAAGGATACAAAGGAACATGTGATATGCTAGTGATTAGTATCTTGGTAGAGGAGTCCTCGGTATATTCTAATAGATTTTGGAATGGTCTTGTCCTA
>NMUG010001008.1:0-19313 GCA_002855965.1 Monotropa hypopitys
ATATTTTTATAATTTTACAACATTTTTATTTATTTTCTAATTAATTTTCGGTTGAAGATAAGCTCAAACCACTTTAGGAACCTCCCAAAAAATATCTCCCCCACACGTGGCCCGCGAGCCACGTGATTGGACCGACTTTGCTCAATGTCGCAACTATAGTTGTGACATCTACCATTATATATAGCAAGCTACCACAACAACAATCCAGACCTTCAATCACACAAATCACTCCAAATTACTCTTAGCTACACAAAGCCTCCGGGCATTTCTTTTGATAGTTTTTCAAAAACTACTCAAAAATCGATCGAACCTCTGAAAAATCCAAATCCAACCAAGAACAAGTCTCGTTCTTGATGTATCTCGAGCTTACTTTCTTCCGGTAAATTAATTTGTCTCTTATTCTTGGGAGACTCTTGATAGTCTTCTAATTCATAGTTCGGTATTAGTCAGTCGGGCGCATCCGATACTATACCCTACTATGTTTTAAAGAAGCTATCTATAGAAGTCGTCTTAATGAATTGTACAGATTCAAATATATTTGCCTCGATTTTTTTATACTCGTCTTTTATGCTTTCGAATAAATATATGTCTAAAGAATTTGTTACTTTATGTCTTTCTCCTCGTTAAAATTTGACACATGCTTGGCTATGCCAGCTCCGCTATCGCGTACGAGAAGAACATAAAAACATCTTCGCTCCAAAAATACAATTACTGCTTACATTTTCATTTCTATAGCCCGACCTTATCGGTACGCTATATACTTGCCGTCTAGCTCAGAATATATCCATCTCGATTTATATTAATATGTATTGCCGTCTAGCTCGGAATATATCGAGCTCTGTTTATATATACGACATCTTATCAACTGTTATATATGTATTGCCATCTAGCTCGGAATATATCTAGCTCGGTTTATATATATGATATCTTATACCCCTATCTATATATACATATTACATCATATATATTCTATCTCTCTTCAGCGATTAACTTTCGCTTTTCCCAAAATACTTTAAAATAAAATAAAAATCTGGTATCCGTACTCTGAAGTGAAAGCTTGTAGTAACTGTCATAATCGGATTGAAGCAATACCTTGTGACTCGGAACATTCTAGAGCACTTGATATTTCGGAGGATTTTTCACACTTAAAGAAATAATTCCCTCCCTTGTTTTTCAAAACCCAGTCGAAGCTCTGTCCGATTGGTAAAAATAAATCATTTTTCCAAAGCCCGGAAAAAATCCTATCCGGCAACATTTTCATAAAACGTTTTCCAGTCGAAGTTATGTCCGACTGAAAATTACAAAAACACTTTTAAAACAAAACCAAATTCCTCGATCCGTACTCCAAAATGAAAGCTTGCAGTAGCTGTCGGACTCGGATCACTAGAATACCTTGTGACTCGGGACATGCTGATTCACTCGATATTCTTTGGAATTTTCAAACCAAAAATATCCATTATTTACAAAATACGGTCGAAGTGCTATCCGACCTATTTCAAAATATTCCTTTCCAAAACTCAGTCGAAGCTTTGTGTGACTAATAAACAATCGTTTTCTCAAACACGGTCGGAATTCTATCCGATCGTAGAAAAAAAATCGAAGATTTAGCCGAAGTACTGTCCAGTTAACATCCAAAATCATTTTCAAGACTCAGTCAAAGTTTCGTCCGAGTGCCTAAAATAAAATCACTCTTTATAGTTAGAATTCAGTCCAACTACTAAAAAATATTTTTCTTTCAAAATGTTGCCGAAGTTCTGTCCGGCTCAAAATTTTGTTTTCAAAACACAGTCGAAATTCTGTCCGACTGTCACAAATAAAATCAAATTAACAAAACAAAGTCATTTTCAAACGCAGTCATAATTCTGTCCAACTATAGAAAATTATTTTTTCGTCGACGTTCTGTCTGGCTCAAAAACAATCTTTCCTTATCAAAATTGGGCCGACAGGTCACCCGTCAAAATTCCCCTTTTTATAAAATCAAAACCGGGCCGAAATCCGCCCGTCAACAACTGTATCCAGGAGTCTTTCAATTCAATTCATTTCATACATAATCAGTAATAATATTTCATTTCTCTTAGCTAAGAAAATAATTAATTTCGAGTCAAGAAGAGATTTTATTTTGAAAGAAAAGCAGCGAAAAGGCGAGTGGGGTGCCTAACACCTTCCCCATTCGTAATTAAATCCCCGAACTCGAATTTCTGGTTTTGCAGACACCTTTTCCAAATAAAAAGATGTTTTATCCAAACAAAATGACATCTTTTTCACAATAAAAATACCAGTGACTTGGCACACCACAACTCGATGCTGAGTGGCGACTCCGAAAATTCGAAATCGGCATACTCAGACCGTCAATTGTTTTCAAACAAACCCCCATATTTTCAAACAAATCCCAACAGTGCACATTCTTCCGTCTCGGAAAATGGCTCCCAACCAGACGGGCGGCGAGGGAAGGACGAAAAAATTTCCTAGTGCCACAGCTGGCGACTCCACTGGGGACTTCGAGGATTTTGGTTTGCGAAACCTCTTTCAAAAATAAATCTCTTCTGAAATTTCAAAATCAATCAATTCTCGGCTTATTATTACTGATCTGCATCTTGTTTATGTCCTTTCAGAAAAACAACAGGGCACGTTGCTAAAATAAACAGGTTCTGCGTTGATAAAAATTGCTACGCTGAAACTTTTACTGCTTATATCCTGCTTATTGATATAACTGCAAAAAGGATTTCCCTCATTTTCAAAAAACATCTTACTTGCATTGCATATGTACGTTTTTCATACATCATTTGAATTATTACCTGTTTTGGGTGGAGGTCATGACTGCCCAAAATGAATGCTGCCCAATCAACCTATCGGGGACCCGACAGTAAGCTGACGCGACCCTAAAAAGTCCGTAGTGGGAAATGAGGCACCCCAACCAAATCACCGACTCCACAATGGTTTCCCTAACGGGGCCGGAGGTCTGAAGATTTGGGAGCTATTAAACCTATCAGCTAACATAGCTTCATACTGCATATAGATTGCCAAAAAAAAGTCAGCCAAAAACCATATTTACTGTTTTAGGAAAACATTTACATTCCGAGGGGAATCCTTGTATTCATGTCTGTTAAAATATCCAAAAGCTTTCAAAATGGATTAGTGTCTTTAGGGATATTGGTCGAGATAGACTATGGACTTGTCATTTTTCAACAAAATCTCCTAGTAAATTTACAAATCCGAGAATGTCCTCTAGACTCCATATCCGAAGCATGTCTCTAATTTTAAATTTAAAAGGAAGTCCATACGTCTCCAATCATCCCAAAGACTTTATCTTTACGCATATAACTGCTAGATATCATATATCGTCAACGTCTCTAGGGGTATTGGTCAAAAATAGATTACAGACTTATCATCTCGAAATTTCTCGAGAATTTACAAATCCAAGACTATCCTCCAGACTCCATGTCCAAGGTACGTCTTGAATTTAAATCCCAAAGGAAGTCCGTACATTTCCAATATCCCCAAAGACATTCTCCTTATATAATGATCCGAGCATAGTGTTGCCATACAGGTACAGACACCACCCGGTCGGATCCGTAATATAAACAGGACTATCATTTCCTCCGCCCAAGCAGTGGCCGGAAGGCAATATTGCCCGCAGTGCGGTAGCGAGCCCGAGTCAGCCTTTTGGGCCGAATTTGAAGCCCTCCAAAGGAAAAACTATGAGCTCCAAATCACCAATCGGGCACTCCTTAGTCAGCTTGTTCAGTCGCAAGCTCCCCCGTCACAATCACCTACTGGAAGTAAGGATACATATTCCCCATTCAACACTGAGGCATCCCCCTCCGCTGCAAACCCATTTCAAAGTTATGACGGGCCATCTCACTCACGCATGCAACATCAGAAGCCCAGAAACGCTAGCCCATACGAACTATCCTCGTACCCTTCGATGCAAAGTTAGCATCCCAGGCCACACAAGGTCTCTCTCCCGGGGCTAGCAAGAGACCCCCAGCAACGTCGAAACTTCACTCCACTGGCCATCCCGATGACCGAAGTGTTGTCTTTCCTCAGCTCCTCAGGGAACTTGGACCTCGTTCCGGCACGCCCTTTACCAAATCCTCTCCCCCTACAGTTTTGGACCGATCAACGATGTGCCTTCCATTCCAACCAAATGGGTCATACCGTCGAAAACTGCAGGATGCTCAAACATAAGGTGCAAGATCTTATAGAGATCTGTCTCATCTATACCCCCGAGTCTTCAAAACGACTATCAAACATCTATACCAATTTCTACTGGGGCAATGCAGTGTTCCCTTGTCCATAGCTACGGAGCCATCCTCAGTCCAAAAAAACAAATCTTGTCACTCCAAGGCAGGATAGATAATCTAAACGGGAAAAGACTAGCAACAGTCTCCCACTCTCAGTACCACCAATGAAGAATCTCCAAAAGCTTCAACAAACATGTGCGGCCAAGAATCTTTCGGCAAGGCGACTTGATCTTAAAGCGAATTCTCCTGGTACAAGAAGAAGCAAAAGCAAAGTTCTCCCCCAAATTATCAAGGGCCTTTCATCATGGCCGAGGTGGTATCAGACGGAGCTGTCATCCTAACAGATATGGATGGACTCGAGTTCCCTCTTCCTCTAAATTCTGACATGCTAAAGCTCTACTATGTCTAATTAGTAGCAACTGTTTCAAAATTCAATGATTAAATTCAGACTTCGTTTAAGACATCATCTTCTTGAAAATTGATCCGGTGAATTTCGAGTGTAGTAGCATTTCCACTCTCTCTTTCGAGGCTTCAATACAAACTTCCGTTTCTCCTCTTATCTCACAAGAGCGATACATAAAAAACTGTTATCATCATGTTTATATGATGATCAAAAAAATCGCTACCCCTTTACACAAACAAAAAGGGGGATTCCACAAAAGATCTCTACCTATTTCTTTCTGGATTCTTCAGCCTCTCCTCATAATGAAAGTGCTCATACTCACCCGAAATCATCGGATCTTGGTCAAGAAGTTTATGCCTTGTCGAAGTCAAAATCCGAATCATTTTCAAAAAAATTTATTATTATTATCCAGCATAGTTAAAACCTAAGAAGGAAAAACTATGGCAATATTAGAAAACCCCGCATGGTTAAAACCCGAAAGGAAATCATGGCAAAATAAAGGGGATACAAATCTGGTGTAGTTAAAACCCGAGAGGGGACTACAGCAAAAATGGATCAATCCAGTACGATTAAGACCTGAAAGGGGACCGTAGCAAAATCAGAACGAAAACAAAAGGGCATCCAGCATAACTATCAACCCAAAAGGGAGTTACGACAAAAATGGATAAAGAAAAAGCCAATAAAACACACACACACAGAACCACTCTTCGGAGTCAGTCCAAAACTACCGAACATGTCGGAACAACAGTGAAGTCAGAACAGATGTCTACGTAAAAACCGGCCTTCCGAGGAATCAGTTTCCCTGAAGATTTAGTTCGATTTGATTCAACAGTCTGTCATTTCATATGCTAAAGATTACGAGGCCATTCACAAGGAAAGGATGAACCTAGGTTTCTCCCATCGATCAAACGACGAGACCTTGTTCATACAAACATTTTCAAATACTTAAACTTAAATTGAGTATCAATCTTCTCTTAGCAGGGAAACATAAATGTCTATGAATATACTACTGCTCATTTGATATAGATCGCAAATAGTAGAACTATATTCATACATGATAACAATACATAAACATTCCATAACTGAAAAAGAGACATTGAATGCAGAATGCTAACTACTACAGGTCCCTCTCGGAGAAAGCATCCAGCAAGCCCAGTAAAGCTTGGCAATCCTCTTTATATCTACCAGTCATCACAGTACTAGTCTCTGTACCTAATCTGTCCACATCCAGCAAAATACGGAGCATCCGTAAAAGCAGATGTAGCTGAGTGATATCCGGATATCCGCTAGGGAACAAATGCTCCAAGAAGGCAAAGCTATACCGCAAGCCCTCTATGTCGTGGTAGTGGATTCCCCTCTCACGAGCCAAACGCCGACGAGTGGCACGCAGCCGAGCGTGTGATCTCTGAATCTCCACCACTGAACTAGCATAAGATCCAGTCAAAGTGTCAAAATCCTCCTGCAACAGATCCCTCTCACCACCTAAGTCATTGATCTGATCACGTGACTCATCAAACAACTAACCCAAATCTGCCAACTCACATTGTAGCCTGCCGATCTCCTCTAGCTGAGTCGCGTGCCACTGAGTTGCCTATCGCTAAGAACGTTCTAGAGCAGCTACTGTGCTGGTCAAGATGGCTAAAGCTCTCGTCTCTGCTAGGTCCCGCTGCAAACTACCCGCGGTGACCTCCGTGTCAGACAACTACATGGACAAGTGATCGACATCTCTCCGCAGAGAATCTCGCTCCCCAATAATAGAACGGGTCTGCTGAACGGCCCTATCTCTCTCTAGTCATCTGTGCATGCTGTGAATGTGAAAGCATCATCTGCAAGGTATAGCTCGAAGTCTGTGACGCCAAGAATTATGATGACCACTGCGGCAACAAAAACTGATCTAAGTATGCCGGGAAAGTGGCTACCATGCCAGCCTGGCGATCAATCTCTAGTGCAATCTAGTCCAGATACGTCTCCGAAACACATGGAGTGTCACTGGTCCAAGCAGACGAAATCATAACCCGTTGAGTCCATAGAGCATAAGCCTCCCCAGCTAGCGGATGAGCAAAATCGCTTGCAAAATCGAAATGGTACCTACTACCATCAAAAAGAGAAGAAGAGGCTGGAAAATTTTGGTCAAGCTCAAACTGTCTGAGGACTCGGCACCCAGAGTACGGCACCACGACATACAAACTAACACGCGGCAGAAAGGACAAACCTAGCCCATAAACAATCATTGCATGCTCCATAGCACTGAAAGTGCCGATATCCCAAACAATGGTATCCGGTGTAATGCTGTCCAAAGCCACAATCCAGGCAAGGGTATGTTATAAAACCACCGCGGATGGGATGAATGACCCTTGAATACATGGGCAATATGCCAAACATATAGCAGCACAACACCGCCACAGACGCAGGAATCACGAGAAAGCAGATATAGGGCCAATCCCCTATAAGTCTCCTCCAAAATCGCTGGTATGATGGTATGTCCCTCAATCACAGCATCAACCCAGAAAACAACTTGCAGATCCAGCTGCCCATCATATCTCAGGAAGAATAGCCCTGCCAAAAGTACAAAAGCAAAGGCATATATACATATGTGGGAACCGGCACTACTGCCAGACAGTATGGCGAAATTAGCCTCCCGTGGATCATAGTAGCCCTCATCCCCAAACAAGCTCCATAGAAAATCGGGTCGTACAGTCAGAATCCTGTCGATGTCATTAGAAATCAAGGAAGCCCTGTTTAGGCCTGTGAGCGCGCAGAAAGCCGTCCTAGCATTCCGCGCAGGGAATATGCGGGCCACGATCTCCTAAGAAGGATGCATCCTCAGAGCAAAATGACACTCCTCCAACGTAGGAGTCATCTCGTGAAGTCCAAAACGAAACATGCTCAAATTAGGTATCTAGTACCTCACCAAAGCCAATAGAAAGTTTGGGCAACGTGAGTGGTCAAGAGACTAGCCACCCCACCGAACAATTGTTCAAACAAAAGCCGCTCAGCTAGGGCAAAAGATGCCCACCAAGCAACCAAGAGTGCAACAAAAATAGGTGCAAACGATATTTTCCTACAGAAGAAAATAAAATATCAGTATCCTTTTTACATGTCTATGCAATACAAATAGACTAAGAAAAAGAAGTACAATAGAAAAAAAGACGAACTAAAATAGGTACATTGCATACAGAATATTTCTATTACGAAAAAAATAAGAAGAACAAAACGGGCTAACTACACAGTGCCCTACTACAACAGAAGAACAAAAAAGGGCTAACTATATAGAGTGTCCTGCTGTAAAAGAAGAACGAAAAGGGCTAACTACATAGAGTGTCCTGTTCAAAAAAAAAACTCTATACTATGCTATCAAACTGCAAACAAAAAATCTGGTTGTGCTGTAAGTACATCAAATATCCGTGCTCCTGCTGTCATCCCGCTGTCCTCGGTGTCTGGGTCTCCGGTCAAATGAACCTCTAGGGGGTCCGGGGCATCTTGAAAAAGAAAGAAAAATCTATCAGTAACAGAAAAGAAAGTACAACAGGTCTACATAGATCTATGAAAAGACAAAGACAGAAAGTAAACTACTGTGTTTACGTACCTCATCCGGAGGAAACTGCTGGCCTGATGGCGCTCCTCCATGCTGATCTTTCCATTGATGGAAATCCTGGTAGAGTCTTCACTGCTCCTCCTCTGAGATGGGCTGAGAAGTCTGAGCTCTGCGATCATCACCCCTCATCATCTGAAAGAAGCGCTCCTGTTCAGCGCCAATCGAACGTCCTCCCCGAACCTAGGTCGTAGTGGTGAAGCGGACAATGGACACACTCCGGAACCAGACAGTGTAGTCTCCCCTCATCATGAACCCAGCAACATCCAAATCTCTTGCAACCGGAGACCAAGACTACCAAAAGTCGCAGTAAACGGGCATCTGGGTATCCGAACCTCTCCCGTCGTCTGACGCCAACAATGGTCACCCATATACAGCTCCCAATAAGAAAAAAAGAAGAAGGTACATCGTCGAGATGAAAAATATATCTTGACAGCATATGTGTCTCCCTCTGTCAAGTAAAGAAATGGCTGCCAGATGCCATCATCTGTCGTGACAAGCTCCAACTAGGAGCGAAGGGTCACGAAGTCCAGCAAATCTAAAGAACGCGTAGATGGACGCGACCACATCAGGACCCTGGGAATGAAATACTCCAGGACAGTAGGACGGGGGCACCCCACGCTCATGTGCTCGAAGGACCACCATAGTAGAAAGCGCCATAATCCCCACTATGTCGGTGCTGGGCAGCTAACTCTCCTACTCATAGCCTGGAAAAACGAGGCAAACATGAAAGATCCTCAGTCAAAGCGGACACCATCCGGGAAATCCACTATCCCGACGTAGGCTACCGAAAACAAAGTGCCATTGTTATTCAGAAAATACGACATTATTAAGTAAAGAAGCAAACGACACTCCCGTCTGTACAAATCAGGGTCGTCTACCTCCAAGGTATCGAAGAAATCGTCACCTCTGAGTACTGATCCCGGGATCCGTCTCCCGTTCATCTCATGCTGGGCATTACCCAAAACTCGAGCAGCATCAAGGGCAGTCCCCTGCGTCCTTTGGACAGGGTCCCCTCTGAACCTCAAACCTGTGATGAAAGCCCACTCAAATGGGGTAACGCCTAGCTCACAGTCGCCCAAATGGAGCATATTGGTCTGACTAAAGTAGCGCTCGGCAAGAGCCCGAATCAAAGTATGCTTCGAGCAAAATGGGGGAATGA
Source organism: Monotropa hypopitys (assembly GCA_002855965.1). NCBI lineage: Eukaryota > Viridiplantae > Streptophyta > Magnoliopsida > Ericales > Ericaceae > Monotropa > Monotropa hypopitys. Next base: position 9,402 of record NMUG010001008.1, read on the forward strand.
CCAGAAAGTTGCCAAAACCCTTCTTGACCAGAAAATCTCAATACACTGGGTGCGCCCGGTTGCAGACCTCAACTGCCTGAAACCATGCTCCGCAAAAAGTCCTCTCAGGTGGAACCACCTGGGCTCGCAAGTACATCGACGGATGAGACCGAAGCTGCGTCAGAAGCAGTGTGTCAAAGACACCCAAGCTGGTCTCCCTGAGCTCCTCGGGAACCATCGTCCCTCTCAACTGTGACCCCACACCATCTGGGGAAAAAGCCTCAAAATATCCAAATCGCGATGCCGCCACTCCGCCTGCATCCGGTGCAAAGTCTATATCATCAAGGTCTAAGGGAGACTCCTCCTTCTCCTCCTCTGCAGGTCTCGAAGGTCCAGCCTCATCTGCAGGCTCCTTCCCTGATCTACGTCGAGAAGTCATCCTACAAAATAAATGAAGAAATCATTAAATCCTACTAGTCAAACGACTCAAGTTTAGGTAACAAATAGCTACAAAATCCACAGGTACAAAAGCTCGGTAACAACTTTCAACGGTTATCGATATAGATAAATTTTCAACACCTACGGTAGTATCTATCTAGGACTACAGGTTTGCATTTTCAAAAAAATCTCAGTAGTATCTCTCTGCGACTACGGGATTGCCTTTCAAAAAAAAAAACCTACAGTAGTATCTATCTAAGACTGCGGGTTTACGTTTTCAAAAATCTCAGTAGGATCTTTCTAAAACTACAGATGCAAATTTTCCAAAAACCCACAATGGTAACTTTCTAAGGCCACGGGTTAAAATTTTCCAGAACCTCAGTGGTATCTTTCTAAGGCCACGGGTTAAAATTTTCCAGAACCTTAGTGGTACCTTTCTAAGGCCGCAAGTTAAAAATTTTGTGAAACCTTAGTGGTACCTTTCTAAGGCCATAGGTTAAACTTTTCACGAAACCCCGTTAGTATTTATCTAAGACTACAGGTTCAACGTTTTCGAGAATCCCGGTAGTATCTTTCTAAGACTACATATTCAAATTTTCCAAAACCCACAGTGACATCTTCCTAAGGCCACGAGTTAAAATTTGCTGAAGCCTCAGTGGCACCTTTCTAAAGGCCATAGGCTAAACTTTCCACAAACCCATGGTAACATCTATTTAAGACTACGTGTGTACATTTTTGAGAATCTCGGTAGTATCTTCCTAAGACTGCATATTCCATGTTTTCCGAAGCCTACGATGGCACCTTCCTAAGGCCACAGGTCTACATTTTCAAAACAAATCTCTCAGTAGCACCTTCCTAAGGCTACATATTTCAAAATACAAAAACCTCGGTAGTATCTGTCTAAGGCTACAGGTGTATATTTTCAAAAGTCTCGGTAACATCTTCCCACGGTTACTAGTTACAATCCCCAGCAAGTCTACGCGGTGATACCTCTCTACGATCATCAATTAAATTTCTAACTCGGTAATACCGTTCTACGATTACCAGGGCAAAATGGCATCTTCCTAGGGCCTCTACTCAGAAAATATTTCAACAAGTTAGCAGCACCTATTCACATATGCTAACTCAAATCTGCATAACCCTAGTAGCAGCATCTTTCTACGACCATTACTCGGGGAAAAATTTACACTTACGCTAGTATCTCTCTGCGATTACCGTTCAAGTTTTAAAAACTAAAAGTTTTAGTAACATCTTTCTACGGTTACTAATCAAGTTCGAATTTTTACCTATGGTAATACCTCCCTATGACTACCGTTCAGATTTTAAGTTTCAAAACATTTAGTGACACCTGCCTACGGTTACTAATCAATTGTCAATTTTACGCTTACAATAATATCTTTCTACGATTATCTTTCAAGTTTCAGAGTTTTAAAATTTTAGTGACACCCTCCAGTGGTTACTAATCAACTTCAACTGTTCACTTACAGTATTATTTGTCTACAATTATAATTCAAATTTCAAAACTTACAGTAATAACTATCTACGATTACTATTTTTTAAAATCATGCCGACAATAGCATCTTTCTATGGCTATCCATTAAAATCAAATTTTCAAAAGCACTGTGATATCTGTCTATGGTAATAGTTTCAAAATCAAAGTGTCAAAAAGAATTCGGTGACAACTTTCCATCGGTCGTCCGTCAAATTTTTTTTTCAAAACATATTGTCACGATCCTGATCATCAACTTATGAAAACTTCAGTAATACTTTTCTACAATTACCGTCAAGTCCCAAATTTTTCAAAAATGACATCTTTCTACCGGTCGCCCGATAAATTTTTAAAAACACATTTTACGCGATCCTAATCACCCGTCCACGAAAACTTTGGTGTTATTTTTCTACAAACACTGCTAAGTGACAGACGTCGCAAGTGGCATCTCCCTACGGTCATTATTCAAAAAAACATCAGCGACACCTTTCTACGGTCATCTTTTCAAAATCCTAGCAGTGCAGTCTCACTAACGATCGCCCTAGTCAAGTTCAAATTTACACGTTTACAAAAATTTCAGCATCGCTTTAGCGCAAAACTTTCTAAACGGACAGCGTAACCGCTACGACACAGGCGTTACATGTTTAACAGAAATCAAACTAAATACATGTTTTGACTAACTAGCGTATTTCCTAGTACAGGTATTCAAATGTACTGGATGAATGATAAAATAGTTGTCGAATACTTACTTGTATGATCAGAACTGAGTCCGCCAGACATGAATCGATCCAAGGATCAAGCACCCGGACGTCGTCAAAGAAAAATTCGAGCGATAGCAGAAGTTTACTAAGCCTCAGGAAGTGTCTAGAGGTTTGAAGTTGCAATGAGGCTCACTGCCTCGGATCTTCCCTAAATACACTCTATGTCGCAAATATAGTTGCGACATTGTTCAACAACAATAAATGCCGTCAGTCTCAAGCAACGCGCCCAGCTGGCGCCCAAGGGGCAGAGTTTGGCATTTTGTGGCAGGGGATAAGAACAGTCCCAAACGCGATCCGCCGGTCCGAACTGCGACTTCGAGGAGCCAAATCTGCATCATCGACGACTCCAAAAAATTTTCCGATTCCGCCAGCAGATGTCAAATTCCTTTGAGGAGCCAGAAAAAATTAAAAACATGCAAGTCGTGAGTCAAAAATTCACGCATCAATTTATCTTTGTCTACATTTGTTGCGCAAAGTATACAAAGAGGGGCAGCTATTGATACCCAAATTTTGGCTCAGCCCCCAAAAGTTTAGAAATCAGCAAAACGGCATTCACAGGGATCAAAACGCACATCCAGAATGTTCGGACTTCTCGCGAACAACACCGACGTCAGTCAAAAATGTTAAAACAATGAACCAACAACGGTAAAGTGTTGAGGAACATTTACCTGTCTCATAAATCCAATCTGACGCATCAATTGAGACAAATTTCCAACGGATGGTACAGAAACCGCATCCAAACAGACAGAACAGTCCAGAACGAGCAGAATCCAACACCGACAACTGAAATTTTTCTTCTGAATGGAATATCGAAGGTAAAAGCATTCCTGAGAAGCTGGTATAAAAACTGAATCCATCCGACCCAGAACTGGAATTCAGTTGAGGATAAATGTCAATTCATTCAGTTTTCCCTGCAGCAGTAAGCCGGTCTCATAAATCAGCGAACGTATTTTTCACGGACGTCATCTTCAAAGTCCAAAATTCCTTGCGGAATGGATTTTCTGGAAGTTCAGCAGCCCAAGAGGTGCACCAACCGCTTCTCACTTTGTTCAAAGCATCAGAGTCGAATTTCAGGGTTTTCCCGTGAAATATCTGGATCAAACCCGATATATTTTCTAAATTCACGATCCAACCCAGCGGTCATGAATATCAAATTTAAAATGATAGAGTCCAAGTTCGTCGAGGGGCCGACCAAGCGTAAACAGAAGCTTCGGACTAAGATTCAGAAATACGAGATATTTTTATAATTTTAAAACATTTTTATTTATTTTGTAATTAATTTTCGGTTGAAGATAAGCTCAAACCACTTTAGGAACCTTCCAAAAATATCTCCCCCATACGTGTCCCGCGAGTCACGTGATTGGACCGACTTTGCTCAATGTCGCAACTATAGTTGTGACATCTACCATTATATATAGTAAGCTACCACAACAACAATCCAGACCTTCAATCACACAAATCACTCCAAATTACTCTCAGCTACCCAAAGCCTCCGGGCATTTCTTTTGATAGTTTTCCAAAAACTACTCAAAAATCGATCGAACCTTTTAAAAATCCAAATCCAACCAAAAACAAGTCTCGTTCTTGAAGTATCTCGAGCTTACTTTCTTCCGGTAAATTAATTTGTCTCTTATTCTTGGAAGACTCTTGATAGTCTTCTAATTCATAGTTCGGTATTAGTCAGTCGGCCACGTCCGATACTATACCCTACTATGTTTTAAAGAAGCTATCTACAGAAGTGGTCTCCCCAAATTGTACAGATTCAAATATATTTGCCTCGATTTTTTTATACTCGTCTTTTATGCTTTTGAACAAATATCTGTCTAAAGAATTTGTTACTTTATGTCTTTATCCTCATTAGAATTCGACACATGCTTGTCTACGCCGGCTACGCTGTCGCGTACGAGAAGAACATATAAACATCTTCGCTCCAAAAATACAATTACTGCTTACATTTTCATTTCTATAGCCCGACCTTGTCGGTACGCTATATACTTGCCGTCTAGCTCGGAATATATCCAGCTTGGTTCATATTAATATGTATTGCCGTCTAGCTCGGAATATATCCAGCTCGGTTCATATATACGATAACTTATCAACTGTTATATATGTACCGCCGTCTAGCTCGGACTATATCTAGCTCGGTTTATATATATGATATCTTATACCCCTGTCCATACATACATATTACAGCATATATATTCTATCTCTCTTTAGTGATTAACTTTCGCTTTCCCCAAAACACTTTCAAACAAAATAAAAATCCAGTATACGTACTTTGAAGTGAAAGCTTGCAGTAGCTGTCAGAATCGGATTGAAGGAATACCTTGTGACTCGAAACATTCCGGAGCACTCGATATTTCGGAGGATCTTTCACACTTAAAGAAATAATTCCCTCCCCTGTTTTTCAAAACCCAGTCGAAGCTCTGTCCGATTGGTAAAAATAAATAATTCCTCTAAAGTCCGGACAAAATCCTATCCGACAACATTTTCATAAAACGTTTTCCATTCGAAGTTCTGTCCGACTGAAAATTACAAAAACACTTTTAAACACAAAACCAAATTCCTCGATCCGTACTCCGAAGTGAAAGCTTGCAGTAGCTGTCGGACTCGAATCACTAGAATGCCTTGTGACTCGGGACATGCCGATTCACTCGATATTCTTCGGAATTTTCGAACAAAAAATATCCATTATTTCCAAAATACGGTCGAAGTACTATCCAACCTATTTCAAAATATTTCTTTCCAAAACTCAGTCGAAGCTCTGTCCGACTAATAAACAATCGTTTTCTCAAACACGGTCGGAATTCAGTCCGATCGTAGAAAAACATTTTTTCGAAGATTTAGCCGAAGTACTGTCCGGTTAACATCCAAAATCATTTTCAAGGCTCAGTCAAAGTTCCGTCCAACTACCTAAAATAAAATCATTCTTTATAGTTGGAATTCAGTCCAACTACTAAAAAATATTTTTCTTTCAAAATGTCGCCGAAGTTCTGTCCGGCTCAAAAGTTTGTTTTTAAAACACAGTCGAAGTTCTGTCCGACTATCACAAATAAAATCAAATTAACAAAACAAAGTCATTTTCAAACACAGTCGGAATTCTGTCCAACTGTAGAAAATCATTTTTTTCGCCGATATTTTGTACGTCTCAAAAAACAGTCTTTCCTTATCAAAACCGGACCGATAGGTTGCCCGTCAAAATTCCCCTATTCTAAAATCAAAACTGGGTCGAAATTCGCCCGTCAACAACTATATCCAGAAGTCTTTCAATTCAATTCATTTCATACATAATCAGTAATAATATTTCATTTCTCTTAGCCGAGGAAACAATTGATTTCGAGTCAAGAAGAGATTTACTTTTGAAAGAAAAGTACCGAAAGGGAGAGTGGGGTGCCTAACACCTTCCCCATTCGTAATTAAATCCACAAACTCGAATTTTTGGTTATGCAGACACCTTTTCCAAATAAAAAGACGTTTTATCCAAATAAAATGACATTTTTTTCACAATAAAAATACCGGTGACTTGGCACACCACAACTTGATGCCGAGTGGCGACTCCGGAAATTTAAAATTAGCATACTTAGGTCGTCGACCGTTTTCAAACAAAGCCCCATATTTTCAAACAAATCCCAACATCGCACATTCTTCTGTCCCAAATAACGGCTCCCAACCAGACGGGAGGCGAGGAAAGGACGAAAAAATTTCCCGACGCCACAATAGTTTTCTACAATCGGACAAAATTCCGTCTTCATTTTGAAAGAATATTTTTGATCAGTCGGACAGAATTCCGACTGTATTTTGGAAAGAATAATTTTGTTCAATCAGACAGAACTTCGACTGTGTTTTGAAAGAATGGTTTTTATTTTGAGAAGTCCTCAAAGAATATCGAATAATCCGGCATGACCCGACTTAAAAGATATTTATTTGATCCAGGTCGGTCGGCTACTACAAGCTTTCACCTAATGATCTGAATCAGAGGACTTTGTTTTGTTAATTTAGTTTTATTTTCCAGTAGGACAGAGTTTCGGCTGTATTTTAAAAAATATATGTTTTTGGTTTAGAAGTTCCAAAGAATAACGAGTGATCCGGCATGACCTGAGTCATAAGGCATTCTTTTAATCCAAGTCTGATGGATACTGCAAACTTTCACCTCAAAGTTTGGATCGAGGAACCGTATTTTTTTAAAAAAAAGTGTTTTTGGATTTTTTTGTCGAACAGAGCTTCGACTGTAAAATGATTTCTTGTGTTTTTGGGTCGGATAGAGCTTCGACCGTGTTTAGAAAATGTTTGATCTTTTAATTTGGAAATTCCCAAGAATATCAAGTGATTCGGCATGACCCGAGTCACAAGGCATTCTTTGATGTCTACTGCAAGATTTTACCGAAGAGTTCGGATCAAGGAATTTGATTTTTTACTTTTGAAAGTGTTTTGAATATTTTTCAGTCAGACAGAGCTTCGACTGTAAAAATGATTTTTATGCTTTTCGGTCGGACAAGGCTTTGACCGTATTTTTTTGAAAGTGTTTGCTTTTTTAGTTTGGAAATTCCAAAGAATATCGAGTGATCCGGCATGACCCGAGTCACAAGGCTTTCCTTTAATCCAAGTTTGATAGTTACTGCAAGCTCTCAGCTCAGAGTTCAGATCAAGGAATTTGGTTTTTCAATTTTAAAGTGTTTGAGTATTTTTCAGTCGAATAGAGCTTCGACTATGTTTTTGAAAAATAGGGGAGGGAGGTATTTTATTAAGTGTGAAAAATCCCATAGAATATCAAGTGCTCCGGAACGACCCGAGTCACAAGGCATTCTGTTAATCCAAGTCTGATAGCTACTGCAAGCTTTCACTTCATAGTTCGGATATAGGAATTTTGTTATATATTTTTAAAGTGTTTTTTGGAAAGCAAATGTGAATCGTTGAAGAGAGAGAGACCGTATATATATATATATATGATATAATATATATATAAGTATATGTTTGTATGGATAGAGCTATAAGATATCATATATATAAACCGAGATGGATATAGTCTGAGCTAGATGGCGATACATATAATATAAATCGAGCTGAATATAGTCCAAGCTAGACAGCAAGTATATAGCATGCCAGCAAGGCCGGGCTATAGAAATGAAAATGAAAGCGATAAAGATGGCGTATGAGCCGAGATTGTATTTTTAGGACGAAGATATTTTTATGTTCTTCTCGTACGCGACAGCGGACCAGGCAAGGCCTTGCATGTGTCGAATTATAATGAGGAGAAAGAAATAAAATGAGCGTCTTCTTTATGCAGATATTTGTTCGAAAATGAGAAGACAAGTATAAAAGAATAACCGCAAATTTGTATTAATTGTATCTGTATAATTCAGGGAGACGACTTCTTAAGATAGCTTCCTTAAAATATAGTAAGGTATAGTATCGGATGTGGCCGGGTGACTAATACCAAACTATAAATTAGAAGACTACCAAGAGTCTCTCGAGAATAGAAGAAACAAAATGAAATTTACCGTAGGAAATGGGTGGAGGTTCGGCTAAATTCAGTTACTTCACAAAGATGCGGAAAGCGAGTTTGGAGATTTTTGGGGTGTTTTCATTTGGTCGCTAGACCTTTTATTCGCTAGAAATTGGCTCAGGTTTGAGTGATATTTTAAGAACAAAGTGTGTTCTTGGTGGGTTTCGGGTTTGGCAGAGGTTTGGCCGGATTTGAAGTGGTTTCGGAAAGTTTGTAAGGGTTTGGACCCGGAGGTATTTGGTTTGAGAGAGTTTTGGCAGCAATTGGGATGCTTGTATCTTTGGAATGGTCGAGGTTGAGTTTCTTATATAGAAGCTTGATGTCGCAACTATAGTTGCGACGTGCCTTAAATTCTGGCCAATCATATAGCTCACGGGCCATGTGCTAGAATTGGAATATTTTGGATATTTTGGAAGGTTCCTTCCCCTTTCCTTTGGTAAAAATAAAAAAAAATGAAAATGAAATATCTTAAAAATTGAAAAAGTAATCTCGGGTTCTAAACTTCGTCCGAAGCTTCTGTTTGCGCTTGGTCGGCTTCCCGTTGAACTCGGCCTTTAACAATTTAAATTAGATATTGTTGATCATTGACTTAAATCATTAATTTAGAAAATATCTCGAGCTTGAACCAGATGTTTTCCGGGAAAACCTTGAAATATGGCTCTGATGCTTTAAACAAAGAAAGAAGCGTTAGGTGCACCTCTTGGACTGCTAAAATTCTGCTGGATCTGTTCCCCAAGAAATGTCAGACTTTGAAGATGAAGTCCTTAGAAATTATGTTTGCTAATTTCCGAGACTGTTTGACAGCTGCAGAGAAATCTGAATGGATAGGCATTTATGTCCAACTAAATTCCGAATTTTGATGGGATGGATTCAGTCTTCATGTATGTCACACTCCGGAAAATTTAATTATTTTCCATCCGTTGCCGATACCTCTAATTCTAGTGTCGTTGAGGTTGCGAGGACGTGTAAGGCCCCAAAGATTATATTCGAGTCATCTCGAATGAAGTTGCGACGATGGGGACCATCGAAGCGAGACTCGCACGATAACGACACATTCAGTTAAATCCTTAAATCGTTCGTTGGTTGTCGAATATGTTTGGGAATCTTAAGGGAGGTTGAGTAATGATCTTGGTGTGTCAATTTAGTATCTAGAACGTTTGGGAAGTGTTCGTGCTTGCGTCAGAGTGATTCAGAATTTTTTGGGTGCAGCTTCTGGAGGCTCGTTCAGATGGGGATGGTGTGCCGTCCGGACAAGGGAATGAGATTTCTTGGGTCAATTGCTGGTCCCTTGTCCTGACCAAAAAGGCGTCTCATCCGGACCAAGAAGGGGGCTCATCCGGACGAAGGATCTTCCGTGCGTACGAAGACGCAGCTGTGTGTGAATTAAAATCGGGGAAACCCTATTTTTTATGCAAAAACTCATCCCCTCTCTTTTCCTCTCCGATTTTCTCTCAACTCCACCCCTAGTCTCTCCCTTCTCTCCTCCCAAACAACCAAACCACTTGGATTCAAGCAAAATCCTCAACACTAACGTTGATCTACGCGTCTCCCTCTATGCGATGGCGGCCATGGATCATTCTCAATCAGTAAATCTTTCTCTTACTCTCAAAACCCTACCTTGTACCCTCTCTCCTTGTTTTATGGATTGTTGGTGATTGTTGTGGGTTTTGGTCTTAGTGAATGTCGTAGATTATCGCAAGGGCTTCGCGGCGACGAGCTTGGTTCGTGGCGGCATGTTGGGC
>NMUG010001009.1:0-19309 GCA_002855965.1 Monotropa hypopitys
CTCTCTCTTTCTTTCTCTTTCCGTCTGTCATCCCTTTCCTTCCCTTTTATCTGTGTGTGAGAAAACAGAGAAGTTTACTGCTTTATATTTATCTGTGTGTTTCATAATCAATCTCTTGAAAATTTCTGAAATAACTACTGGTAGTAATTATAAAAAATATTTAATTTTTATAGACGTATCCCCGCCGTATTCGTATCCTATTTTTTTAAGTTTTGCCATATCGCCGTATCCGTACCGTGTCGTATCGGATAACCGTATCCGTGCTTCATAGTCCCCAACACTATGTTCGACGGACTCAACCAACTCCATGCCCTCCTTCTGCTTCGAACGACTCTGATCAACTTGCATGCATGTATCCTTCTCGCGAAAGACATCCCCAAATAAGATTTGGTTTTACTAATACTTGTTTTTCCTCTTCTTATCGCTCCTTCTTATCTCGTCTCTATACCTATTTTGAACCTCGGTCTTATAAAGAAGCCTGTAATGATCCAAATAGGTAATTGCGATGAATGATGAGCTCAATGCCCTTGCCAATACTCAGACTTGGGATATGGTTCCCCTCCCAGATGGTAAAAATCTTATTGGTTGCAAATGGGTCTTCAGAGTAAAGACATATTCAGATGGCTCTTTAGAATGATACAAAGCTCGGCTAGTTGCCAAGAGATTTTCTCAAGAATATGGTATTGATTATGAGGAGACCTTTGCTCGTGTTGCCAAAATGACATATGTTCGCATGTTGATCTCTGTTGCCGCTATGTACCAATGGACTCTCTTTCAGTTGGATGTTAACAATGCATTTCTCAATGGTTATCTCTTTGAGAAAGTTTATATACGGCCTCCTCCAGGCTTTTCCATGCTCCTGGTCTTGTTTGTCGTCTTCGGCGTGCCTTATATGGTCTTAAATAATCTCCTCAAACTTGGTATGCTCGCTTTCATGGTGTGGTCTTACAAATTGGCTTTCAACCCAACACTTATGAGTCTGCTCTCTTTATCCGCCACACTTCTCAGGGTTTGGTCTCTTTGTTGTTCTATGTGGATGACATGATTATAACTGGCTCTGACTCTACTGTTGTTGCTAAAGTCAAACGCCATTTATTTCAGGAATTTGAAATGAAAGATTTGGATCCTCTTCGGTATTTTCTTGGCATTGAGGCCGCATCTTCTCCTGATGGTTATCTCTTAACTCAGACTAAGTATGCCACCGATATTCTTCATCGCGTAACTCACTGATGACAAAGTTGTGGATACGCCTATTGAGTTACATGCTAAGTTCTCTGCTTCTCATGGGGTACCTCTCGCTGATCCTACTGAGTATCGTGAGCTTGTTGGTTGTTTAGTTTATCTTATTGTTACTCGGTCTGATATTTCATATATTGTGCATGTCATCAGTCAGTTTGTTTGTGCTTCTCGGTCTACGCATTGGGCTGTTTTACTTTGTGACAACAAAAGTGCTATTCAAATTGCTCATAACTAAGTCTTTCATGAACGCACGAAGCACATCGAAATTGATTGCAACTTCATTCGCCATCAACTTCAGTTCGGTACTATTTCTCTCACATTCGTCTCGTCTTCACTTCAGTTGGCCGATTTTTTCACCAAGGAGCACACCATTAAAAGTTTTAGTTTTCTGCTTGGCAAACTCTCGATGCTATCAGGGCTCACATCATGAGTTTGAGGGGGGGGGGTGAGCATAATATGTGGTGGTAGTTAGTTTTTATGTAAACATTAGGGGCAATTTAGTCTTTATCTTAATTAGGGTTTCTTATAGTTTTTTTTGTAAACATTAGGGGTAATTTAGTCTTTATCTCAATTAGGGTTTCATATGTTTTGTTATTTAAGTAAGTGGTCTGTATTCAATCCTTACACAATTGAATAATATTGTTTCGAAAGTCACAGTTATACCTTTAGAGTCCGGAACTACCAACAATCCAGACCGAACACTTCGATGCGGACCAGAATGATAGAGCAGTTGTTTTGGATCTAGACATGTCGGAAGAAAAATGGGATGATGTCCGAATCAAATTGACAGTCTATCAGCAAGGAGTAGTCTAGAGCTATAACCAAGTTGTCAGGATCCGGACCTTCAAATTGGACGATTTGGTCCTTCGGAGAGCGGTCGGATCACAAACAAAGAAAAAGCTTAGACCAAACTGAGAGGGGCCCTACCGGGTCACAGAAATGGCTGGAACAGGGTCATACCAGCTCGAAGAAATGGATGACAATCCGATCCCAAAGACCTGGAATGCCCAGAACTTAAGCAAGTACTCCCATTAAAGTTGAAGTTTCGTAAAAAAATTCAAGTGTAATGCTTCGGTCCAATTATGGATGTCTTAATTAACGCTTCAGTCCAACTATGGATGACTTAATAAAATTCCTTTGTCCAAGAAAGTGTTTTTCTTCTGTCCAGCGTATGGATGCCTCATTGGTTTTGTCCAAGAAATTGGATGTCCTAAACTCTGTCTGGTATTCGGATGTCTCATTGGATTTTAAGCTTTTTATACGACACGGAGCCTATAAAACAGTTGGGCTTAACAGAGTTGCAAAATCAATTCAGATTGTTCAGTGTCAGACCGAATCATGACCCTCCGGGATATTCATAAATTGATTAATGAAGAAAAAAACTCATGTGTCTCGATACACGAACTAAACAAAAGGCAATGACAGATGGCAGAAAACAGAAGCAACAATACTAATGCTTCGGTCAAAGTTTCCCCGGGCAAACACAATATCTTCTCTTAACTTGGGATTAGGTCGGGGGCACCACTTAGACCCATTCCGAAGTGGGGGAATGTAATGGTATGGATGCAAAGCTGGCAGGCAGGCAGAAGCAAATTACTTGGGAAAATCTCAAGCATTCAGAAACTTCAAATCATTCAGAAATTTTAAAGCATGCATTCAAAACAAAAGGTCGATATTACTTACAACCAATGATCCAGAAAGTGTCAAATGTCCGGCAACGAATCACAAAACATTCAACACTGACTTGCAGGTCAGGCAAAAATACTTGTTTGAAAGAAAAAAAGGGTTCAAAAGAAGCAACTCAAGGGGCAAAAGGATCAACCGTCAGGTCTTCAACAGTCGTTTCAACATCTTCAGTCGAATGAGCAGGGTACCGGGTCAGCTCAGCTCGAACGGGGGGAATCGGAAGGCACCGCAACCTTGTCAAGACCATGCAGAAAGCCCCTCTGGTAGGCTTCATTCCGGCTGACGACCATTTGTTAAAGGTATTCTCTCCATGCCTCATCAAATTCGGCATCGTACCCCTTTGCATCGGCCTCCTCGATCTCCTCCTGGTGCTTGGCAATTCGGGCCTCATCAACCTCTTCCCATTTCCCCACCTCGTCACGCTCTCTCGTCGTCTCCTCCGGCTTCTTCAATAGCTATTTCCCCTCCTCCACCACTGCCTTCAGTTGGTTGGTATTGTTCATGATCCGGTGTGCCGTCGTTAGCAGGTTCGCTTCCTGTATGGCAGTATCATTCCATACTCCGACCGTATGCTGGATGGCCTGCCAAAGATAGAAGCAAAGAACTTAGTGCATACAACAAAGAACTAAGAATGAACGGATTGTGGAATTACCCGGAGCATGTGTATGATTGCATCTTTGTACAGGTCCTCGTTGGTCCAGAGAAGCGCATCAATGTCTTTTGGGAGCATGATGGCCTTCAGCAAGGCAGGGGCCACCTTCGGAGTTAGGACTGAGTCTGCAATAAGGATGTCGCAATCCTAGTTGTGGAGACGCGGGCGCCACAATACCGGTGTGGAAGAAGTGCGTCTGCAGCATCCCCCGTAGCCTGGGCCAGCCGAGCTTCCTACAGTTCCTTCTCCTTTTCGAACTCACTTAACCTCCGATGTTGCGGGGGGAGATGTCCTGAAGCTCCTCCGGGACATTGGATATGATTCGGACAGAGGATTTCCCGGTCGGATGCTTAGAGATAGTGGCGGTGGAGGTCCCGCGGTGGTGATTATAAGGTTGAGCAGGGTCCTGGGTCGGCGACACATTGTCGGAGTTGAGGGCAATGAGGCAGGATTTGAATGGGCGGTGGTCCGGTTCTAGGAATTGACGAAACCTCTAGGCCCACGGATCACACCAAGCGGAGCAGCAGCAGAAGTCCTTTGCTCTGGTTTTTTCTTCTTTTTAATAAAGGAATGGTACGTTGGGACGTAGACCAAAAGTATGGGGACATCATGTTCGTCAATGGCGTAAAGGGTTTTGATCCGGTCTTCAGAAGCTCCCTTCTTCAACTGGCTCGCAATCTTGGGATTTGCAGAAGACAAACTCAAAGTATTTTAGTCCGATAACTCGAAGTTGAAAAGAAGGCATGGTTAATGCATATAATATGGACCTAAAGCGGAAATGGTCCAGGGGATACGTAGGGGCTGATTTGGAAATTCCCTCAGACCGTGACATAATCGTTGCTCCATTGATTGGAGTCGGAAAGTCGGTCGATGATGTGCTCCCGATCCTTCTGGATCGAAAGAAAGTACCTCTTGGATGGATGATCTAGTTTATGGAGTAACAACCGAAGAAATCCTCAAATCGGAAGTCAAGCTGGTACAGGAAAATCAGCTCGTAGATTGCCATCACAATCCAAAAAAGGTTTATCGTACACTAGGTCGACGTGAGACCCACCGTGAACATGACTTTCTTCAGGAAGGGTAAATGGGAAATCTGACTCCACCTTCAATGATGGCCATGAGAGGGAGCACAAGTTGCCCCTCATGGTGAGTGACAAACGGACCCGCCTCGTCGTCGACTGGGACTAGAGCAATTTCCACATCGTTCGATATCTTGTAATTCCTCCGGAAGAGCTGAATATTCTAGCGAGTCTGGATGTGTTAGTGATTGGACAATGCTTCGATGTGACACTTTGACTTCTTGAAGCGATTTTCAAATTTTTTGGACTCAATTTAGGCCCCAAATCTTAAAAGAAAACTTCAAAAAATAGAATCAATGCAAAGAGGAGTTCGTGGAGAACAATATACCTGGTTTTCTGTCTTGGACACGGGGAATCACCTCTGGGACACCAAAATTGCGTGGGGATCTGGGAAATCTATAGAGAGAAAAAGTTTGGTTGACTCTCTCTCCCCATGTCGCTTTCTTTTATAGAGGGGATGAAGTTGGGGTGGGGGAGAAATTTTGAAATTCAGATCGATGGGCAGGAAATCCGAAAAGACACGTGTGTCCGGCCAACCGACAGCCCCACGTGGCATCGAGAAGCTTCGGTACAACTGGCTATACCTTATCCGAAACAACTGTGAGCTCCATCAGATTCTGGACACTTCGAACAATCATGAGGGTTGGCACTAGCGGGCAGGGCTCCAATACCCGACGGGTCAGTAGGGCGGATTTCCGACAGAAATGTTTCATAAGAACTAAAGAAGGATCAACTCTTATGAGCCTAGTCGCCCGGGAAGAGTTGAGGAGCTATTGTGATAACCGAACAAACGGGCCTTTGGGTCAAACAAATGGAGCAGGCCTAAACGGGATTGGCCCAGAACGGGGGATGGTCTAGTGGAATTTTGGACTGATAGGTCGGGCCATTTGTGGTCTTGTGCCAGGAACCACGGGTCGGCTCAAGTAAGATCATATTGGGTCGTACCATGCATACCGGCCAACATAATTGGAACGATGGGGATATGGTTGGACAAACCATAAGCGGTCTGGTAACATTTGGGACGAACCGGATCACCCATTCGGTCAGTACCCTCCCTTGTGACGGAAGGCTCTGCATTGGATCATCCGAAGCAATAGCCCATTTGGGTGTGGTCCCAGGAGCACAGAACAAAGGACCCATCCATGGAACATTCCAGTTTCCCAGAAAAGGGAAGTGCATGAATCTAGGGACCGAATATGGCAGGTGCTTCTGCTCATGTTCCCTAGTTGGTAAGAGCACATATCCTGGCATCCAAATCAATCAAGCGTGCAAATCAAGGTGTGGGATCAGTCAATTGAGTGGATCTTCTGCAGTCAATTGAGTGGATCTTCTGCAGTCAATTGAGTGGATCTTCTGCTCCGGAAAAGGCAAGTACAATTCGGAACTCACTTATATAAAGGGCATAGCTTGCTCGTTTCGAGGTACACACAACTTCTTACAAAAACTCTGGTCTCTCAAAACCACTACTAACTTTAGCATTGAAGTGTCTTCCGGCCATCAGCGGTCGGGCAGCAGTAATGATTTCTTGTTTTGCAGAGTGCTTAGGTGAAGGAAACGGTGCCGTTTGCAGCCAAGAAAAGAGTCCAGGAACAAGGTTGAAAACCGCTCCTCGCAGTTTGTAATATTACAGAGATGATACACAATCCTATTACAACTGCATACTGTCATATACATTCTATACTTTGTATTACACTACTACAGAGTCTGCAATCTATAAATATATAGTGTACAATAGATATTGATATGTACATATAGATATAGGGTTTGTAATATAGTCTGCACGTAAAATACTCTATAATGCATATATAATACACTCTCTAATCTAAAATACATCATATATATACGTCTATAAAGTGTAATCTGAAAAATATATCATATATACGTATGATACGTAACAGATCGAAGGAGACAGAAACATGATCGAAGTTGATAGAGAGAAAATCAAAGAAGATAGAGTGAAAGAGAAGCAGATTGAAACATGCGAGAGAGACAGAGAACACATGAGATAGAGAGAATCATTGGGCTGAGAGAGAGAGAGATACGTCGAGATACCTTGATCATGATTGCATTCGATCAATCTCTAGCCGAAGAAAAACGAGGGACAAAGAAACAGTAGCGACAATAATAGAAACAGAGTGATGGCAATATAGATATAGGGTTTTCACGTTATTTTCTTAAAATGCAAAAGGCGTGCCTTACCTGCGCCTCGTGCCAAGGCGCAAGCGCCTCACTAAAAAACGTGAGCCTCGTTGAACCACCTGCGCCTCGCACCACTTGAGGCATGAAAGTTGGGCCTCGTGTTGTCTCGTGACTAGGTGCACTGAGGCGCGTGCCTTTCACAACAATGTTTGGTAGTCTTCAAAGAAAAGTCAGCTTCTAAGGTCACCCATGTGACATGTCTAATGAAATCCATTACTATAGCTTCAAGAATTTCAAAATGCCCTTTGGGAAAGTGAACATACAGTAGCTGAAATAAATAGCCAAGTGCTTTCATAATTGGAATAAACTCCTTAAATTTGCCCGAACAGTTCCCTTAAAAACCAAAAAAAACAAGGCAAGCAATAAGACCTTCATTATAAGACTAACCTTAGAATTGTGGGTGAAAATGTCATGCTTAGACTCATATTTACAATCAAAAAATGTAGCACGACACTAGCTTAGAGTTTCAACACAATGAAGTAAAGAAGTTCACAAATGTATGTCCCCAATAAAAATGGGAAGCTCACAATAGCTACACTAAACAATTCAAGATGTATGTCCCCAATAAACTATGGGAAGCTCACAATAGCTACACTAAACAATTCATGGAGAAGGCTATTTCCACATACACCCGTAATTATTTTTCAGAAAAAAAGAAGCTATATGGACAAGAAAGAAAATAAATACCCCGGTTAGTAGGGAAAAGGAACCTGAAAAATGAGTTTGATATAGACAATGAAATCTTTTTGTGAGGGTTCAAATTGTAAGCACCTTTCTGTGCAAGGATTCAATCAGTTATAGTTCCATCAGTCATTTTCACACCTAGACACTATCCCAAAGTGCAAAAAGAAACTTAAAAGTGAGAGAACCGTCATATCGCGTGGGGGCTTTGGGAAGGGGGCAAAATTATGAACCTTTGATAAGAAAACTAATCAATAGTGACAAAAAAAGTAACTAAGGACTCACCCGTGCGAAGATGTAGATAACTTGTATGTCACGGGAGATCTTAATAGTAATTGAGGTTGTCCCCACCGAGCTACCCATGTACTTCCACAAGGTATGATCGCCATTTAATAAATCTAAAAGAAAAAAAAGGTTACCATGTCTGCAACAATTTGGCAAGATTGAAAATGGTAGCTAGGTGATGCTTTATGCATTCTGCCACTACCAGTCAAATTAAAGAAGTTAAATGGATGGAATTAATGCTAAGGAGAACAAGTAAGCAATGAACATAATGTTACGGGATAAACCAGATAATCAGATACCAAACACGAGGTAAGTGCAGAACAAATAATGTGCACAGTTATAATGGAAAACTCAATTGGCTAAGTTAGCACAAAATCGACAGCGAAAAGTGCCAGCACTGAATAGGAATCATTCTAATCCTAAAATGGGCAACTTGAGAGGAACAACACTACTTTGGATATCATGCGTCGCCGTTTCCTAAGAAAAGGATGAATTACACGCACACACTTTATGATTCTCTATATACCAGCACATCTCGTTGACATACCGGCACAATTTGAGGTTCAAGAACACAATTTCCCTGGTAAACCTTTCCAAATCCCAATCTTCCCGAGAAAAAACTGAGTCTGCGGAGAACTCGTGACGTTCATGACTAGACGAAGTACACCCAAATAATAATCCTCTTAAAAGCACATATCGTTTGTATAATTAGGGTATTGGGAAGAACACATGTATAGTTACATATGCGTATATATGCATATCAAGTGAGAAAGTATTAGAGATATGGGGGAGTGGGTACGAACAGAAACGATTCAAATCGACGACGAACCTTTGGATTGTATGAGACGAGAGGTCACGTATCTGTTCGACAGATGCTTGGCTTTTCAGAGATGACAATTGCGGTGGTTGGTGGCGGAGGAGCGGCGAGAGAGGAGGGGAGTTTATGTGGCGGGATCTTCTCGAGGCTCCAACGACGGAGAGGGGGAGGGAGAACTTTTTTCTCGAACTTTTTTTGCGGAATTGTTATTCTTGATCTCTTACACTTCATTTTTTTACTAATAATTATTGTAATTACCAATAATCATGAATAATGAATAGGGATGCAAACGAGCCAAGGGGAGCATAACTATGTCAAACTTATAAAACATGAAGGCTCAAGTTCATTTCGTGCTCGATTTGAGCCAAGTAATTCGAGGTCAAACTCAGCTCGCTAAAAAAATTCAAAACTCAAGCTTGTCTCGAATGAATTCAATAATATATAAACAAGTCCAACTCAGTCGAACTCGGACTCGAATGAGTTCGATACTATATAAACGAGTCAAATTCAATTCGAAATCGGAACTCATTTGTAAAGCTCAAACTCAATTTGGTTGTTTGAATGTTGCTACTATTGCTATTAATGTTTACAAAACTCTCGATGTGGAATTGCAAGTTCGCGAGCTCTTAAGGAATTGAGCTCGCGAGGATAATTTAGTCGAACTTTATTCAGCTCGAGCTCGGCTCATTTATTAAATGAGTTGGATAGTTAATGTGTGAGGGTAAAATACGCATTGTACTATCCTTGTCGGTAAACAGCTGGAAGCTGGATTTCTTGCTTATCTAAAACTTTCCTTTCTATTCTGAATGCTCTACTGAATCACTCTTACTCCTTCTGCCCATGCGCTCACAGAAAACTGTTAGAGGACATCTTGCCTCTAGCAACCGAAAGACTCTCCAATGACTAAATTAGTCCTGATCGAAAAAAGAGAAAGTTGTAAGCACAAGAGAGTATGAGAGCAGAATGGCATGTACCGTTTATCGGTGGTTTATCTCTTGCTTATATACTTCTGCCTTCTGGATTTCTATCTTCTCGCTGGAAACGAGGTCATCCTAGGACTTCTCGTCCCTTTTTCTCGTGTTTGCTGTATTTTGACAAGTGTCGGTCACCTTCTCCGACAAAAGAGAATGTCGGCACACCTTTTTATTGATCAGCATTCTGAAACCTCTCATACCAAACACGAGGAGACTGTTTCAAACTAGAGAGAAGTATAAAAAATTAATTCTAGGGGTTATTAATGTAAGGAGGAGTTATGTGGGGGACCCTAGGGTAATTTAGGCTAGGTAGGATTGTAAAATGGGATTATAAAGAGGGGTATTATAGTCTTTTAGCCCTTAAGTTCAGATTTTTGGGTAAGGGAGGAAGTCCTAGCCCCATTTTACTGTAAAAATCTGAAAATAAGAGAGAGAGGGAGAGAAGGAGAAGGCTATTCTAGGAATTTGCTTGGAGGCTTCTTAGAGGATTCAAGAAGGATCAACAAGGCTTGCAAGGTATCATTCATACTCTCTCTATAAATTCATTTCATAGGTTTCTGTAGGAAAATCTGAGAATTTTGGGGAGAAAATGTTCATATGAACTTTCTTGAAGAAACTAAGATCATAAGGGCCTTTTGATGTTTGTAGCCCTTCATATTTGAGTATGCAAGTAATATGAGTTGGGGGATAACTTTGGTATGTGAGATTTTTGGGTTTGTAAGCATCAAATCGAGTTTTGAGAGGTTTTGGAGAAGTTGAGTTCGAGAGAAATCGAGTGTTATTTGGAAATTGGTGTAGATAGTTGTAAAACCATATTGGATATTGTTTTAATTTAGTGATATCAATTCAGGTGAGGAGTCGGGATCTTCTACGACTACAAAGTAATCTCGTTGGTGCTGCTCACGTATTCGGTGAGTGTGTAGATATCCTTCAATACATGTCTATCAACTCATATGACTACGTGTTCTTTTATATTCCTTACTTGTTAATATCCATGCAAGCATGCTTATTTGGACTACTTGGTGTCTAGTTGGATGTGATATTTGTGCATGTTTATGTGCACCACATAGTTTATGTGGCTACATGATTGTTAGTTAGATATTCTCACAATACATGTTTACCTGCGTACTTGTGGAAATATGTGCAAGCATATTATACCCGATTTAATTGTCTTTCAGTGGATGATCGTACGTTGACATGTTTACTTGTTGCATACTTTCTTTTGAATGATATCCATGTTAGGGATATTAGTAAAGCATGTCACGTGATAATGCGAATACATTGGTGAACACGGAATATATGATGAGAAACCATACATAAAATGGTAAACAATGTAAAGTGGAATAATCCTAGTATACCTTTGATAGGTTATGAGGCCAAGAGTGGGCAAAGTGAATAAAATTCAATATTGTAATTTATATCACAGATAGGTTCTCTTGTGAACCCAGAATGCTCGTAATGTGATTTATATGCCATAGACAGGTTCTCTTGTGAGCCTGGAATACCCGTAATGTGGTCAAGGACTTGACTGGTTCATCCTTAACGGTGGAAAGCACCAAGAAAATGTGTAATAAATCATCAGTGAATAAAAGAGGCATGCCACCTAAATTGAAGAATAAAAGAAGGGATCTAATTGATTTGAGATTTGCATTGGCACATTATACCATGTCCAGCATTGTGTTTCAGTAGCTGCCATTGGATTGGTTTAGGGGCGAGACACACCCCTTCGTTTCTTCTTGTCTTATATTAGTAGTTTCATATGTTGATTT
Organism: Monotropa hypopitys; assembly: GCA_002855965.1. NCBI lineage: Eukaryota > Viridiplantae > Streptophyta > Magnoliopsida > Ericales > Ericaceae > Monotropa > Monotropa hypopitys. Next base: position 11,382 of record NMUG010001009.1, read on the forward strand.
GCATATATTGATTGTTGTTATCTGACACTCCTAGATATCGTTTGCTTTTTTTCTGTTTTGCAATCTATATCCAGGTTTGGATGCTTAGCGAGTTCACCACAATCCAAGAGCATGCTATATGGTGAGAGGTTTAGAGATTTTTGTTCTGGTTGAGGTTGTTTTCCCTTGTTCTCTTGTGTGTCAGTAGTTAGTAAGAGCTGTGAGACTATTCTAGTACTTTTAGAGGGTTGGTGGTATAATTTATGAGAGTTGTTTTTTTATTGTAGACCTCTGTGATGGTCTCAGGTCCTTGAATTATTACTTGAGGACTCTTGTTATTCAGAGATTTTATTTTTAAGTCTTCCGTTGTATGCTAGAGTTATTGTGCACCATTTGAGTTATCTTAGTGGATGTTGTTTTTCCTTTGAGGGATGTTTTGTTGCTATCCTATAGTCGGATCACCTTTTTATGGCTGATTTCTCGGACAGGTCATGACAGATGAAGAAAAGTTGCAGAAGGGAGAGCCAGTCGAAGAACTCATTTCGGTGAGAGTTTGGTCGGAGGATCCGGGTACGACCATCTAGGTGGGCACTGGTCTGAGCGAGGAGAAAAAGAGTAACCTTGTAAGCTTTTTACGGGAGTGCAAGGATGTGTTTGTATTGTCCCACGAAGATATTCCCGGGATCGACCCAAGGATCATGGTCCATCGATTGAATGTTAACCTAGATCATAAGCCCATCAGGCAAAAGAAGATGACATTTGCGCCCGAGAGGAATAGTGCCACATCAGAGGAGGTAGATAAACTTCTCCGTGTCGGGTCCATCCGGGAGGTTCAGTACCCCAATTGGATTGCAAATATAGTTATGGTTAAGAAACAATCGGGGCAGTGGAGGATGTGCGTAGACTTCAAAGACTTGAACAAATCCTATCGAAAAGATAGCTTACCTCTATATAGGATTGATCAGTTGGTAGATTCAACCTCAGGGCACAATCTTTTGAGCTTCATGGATGCTTTCTCAGGATATAACCATATAAAGATGGATGAAGACGACCAGGAAAAAACTGCTTTTGTCACGGATAGGGGCCTATACTACAACAATGTAATGCCTTTCGGACTCAAGAATGTAGGTGCTACGTACTAGCAGTTTGGTAAACAAGCTGTTTAAAAGTTTGATATCCAAAACGGTAGATGTGTATATGGATGACATGCTGGTCAAGAGTATGAAGAGAGCAGATCATGAATAGGATATGGCAGCGGCCTTTAAGGTCTTGAGAAAATACAACATGAAATTAAATCCCGCCAAGTGTGCCTTTGGGGTTGCTTCAAAAAAATTTCTTGGTTTTATGGTGTCACAACGAGGAATTGAAGCGAATCCAGAGAAAATAAGAGCAATCATGGAAATGAAATCACCAAGAACTATGAAAGAGGTCCAGCACCTTACGGGGTGCGTGACTGCACTTAATCAGTTTGTGTCAAGAGCTACTAATAAGTGCCAGTCATTCTTCAAAATCTTGAAGAAAGCCTTTCAGTGGACTCCAGAATGTGAGCATGCCTTCAATCAGTTGAAGCATTACCTACAATACCCACCACTGCTCAGTTCGACAATTGATGGAGATGAGTTGTTTCTGTATATCGCGGTGTCCCCATATTCCATCAATCACCCAGAAATTCATGAACTGAGCAAACGTAAAAAACAATGAATTTCAGAACCCATGAAGAATCAAATCAGAATTTGGTACCGAGACTAATTGATAATCCCAGCAAACTAAAAAAGAAGATTCAAAAAACTAAACCCAGACATCGGCTGCGAGGAAAAACCAGAAGATCGAAATTGAACAATTGAAAACCCAAAAAAAAATTCTCTCCCTGCCTTTTTAAAACCCATAAAGACTAAGGAACAAAAATAATTTAAAAAAGGAAATGATAGATTATAATCCTATTCAAACTAATCAGGTTACCTCTTTTGAAAAAAAATCTGACCAAAAATTATTATATTATTAACCTTATTTTAATAGCCTAGGATAATGATGCTAGCCATTATCTTTTTGGAAAAGATAAATCTTCTCTCTCTAAATACACATCACATGAAATGCAAAGCTACTAATTTCTAGGCTGAAAAAGTTTGACACTTTAACAAGTAAAACAAAATTTTCCTAAAGACTCTCTTTCCTATCTTTTAAAAAACTTAGCCACTTTAAAATAAGAATAGAAAGAATATCATATATTTATCTCAACTACTTTTAAAAAGCCAATCATCTCTCACCTTGTGATTCAGGCCACTTTGAAAATTTTGGAAACTAAACCTCTGGATGAGAGATTGTAGCCGAATTGATTTAGGAGCAGAAACATTTCGCTTGAACAGAAATTCATTTTTCGCTTGAGCGAACTTAAATTCGCTTGAGCGGGTTGAATTTCGCTTGAGCAAATTTAGAGTTTCGCTTGAGCGAAGGTAAGTGTCGCTTGAGAGAATTTTGATTTTCGCATGAGCGAATTTTAAAAGTGAATAGAGCGATTTACCTTATTTATTCTTTTGGCCTCCGGATTTGTCTTGACACATCTTCTTCAATCTCGATCAATACCTCGACTCTCAAGAATTTAAAATAAAGAAAATATAAAATATTACAATGACGACTTGACTTTTCCTTCCACATCCTAAACAGACGCGTCTAAAAATAAAATACAACTCAACTAATTATATTTTGTCAATCATGAAATTGCCAACACGACCAATATACAATCTTTACGGATTTTGGACCTTACAGAGATAAAGAAAGGAATTAAGAGAAGACTGAAGTCTGCAAAAGGCAATTGGCCGAACGAGCTACACTATGTGCTTTGGGCATTCCGGACTGCACCTAGAACAGCTACAAAGGCGATGCCATACTCACTGGCTTTCGGTTCGGAAAAAGTAGTTCCAATCGAAGTAGAACTACTCAACTACAAGACAACTTCATTGGGAGAATCTGATAATGAGGAAGAGCTTAGAGCCGGACTGGACTTGATCGAGGAGAAAAGAGATAAAGTAGAGGCAAAAAATGGCGGTATATCATCGCAGGATGGAAAGATACCACAATGCCAAGGTCAAACCAAGAACGTGCCAGGAAGGAGATTTAGTTTTTTTAAAAAAGGACCCCATGGGAAAAAAGGCAAAACAGTTGCAGTCTAACTGGGAGGGCCCATATAAGATACTCAGGCATTCTAAAGCGAGGGCATACAGGCTAACCACCCTACAGGGAAAAGAGCTGAGCAACCCTTGGAATGCCGAGCACCTGAAAAGGTATCACAGTTAGAAATTGTTGGTTTGCAATCCTTTATAATAAGGCAATGAGATGCCTTTGGGTACTTCCAATCTTTATGAATAAACGTTTTTCAATATTAGTTGTTACGATTTTGGTTAAGTGCGATACAAATGTTTGCAATGCTTTTTATTGCATTTAGGATAGCAAGGACCTCAATCACTTCCCTTTTTGAACCTTTTTGAAATTTCTTAAACTTCAAAATCTCAATGCTGTTCAAATTTGGTTTATGAGTCTGGAATTGAAAGTACCAGTTTAGTTGAAATAAATTAGCAAGATATTGCCAAGGCAATAGATTGAGGTCTGTCTGACCTGATGCTAAGGCAAGATATTGCCAAGGCATTAGATTGAGGTCTCTCTGACCTGATGCTAAGGCAAGATATTTCCAAGCCAATAGATTGAGGTCTCTCTGACCTGATGCTAAGGCAAGATATTTCCAAGGTGATAGATTGAGGTATGTCTAACCTGATGATAAGGCAAGATATTGCCAAGGCAATAGATTGAAGTCTGTCTGACCTGATGCTAAGGCAAGATATTTCCACCGCAATAGATTGAGGTATGTCTGACCTGATGCTAAGGCAAGGTATTTCCAAGGCAATAGATTGAGGTCTGTTTGACCTGATGCTAAGGCAAGATATTACCACAACAATAGACTAAGGTCTGTCTGACCTATTGTTAGGGCATGATAATTGCCAAAATAATTGATTATGGTCTACCTCATTTGTTGCTCAGGCCAGATAATCGCCAAGGCAATTATTTTAAGATTATATAAATTATTAGTTAGGTAAGATCACTATAGTGACATCCAGATTCAATTAGGTCAGCCTAGAGTGGATGGCCTAAAAATCTCCAGGAAAAATATAGCAAGATAGAAGGAAAACAGAAAAGGAAAATCACTACCAATGTATAAAAAGTGTTCAAGAGTCAAGAACGGGTGTTGCTACAGAAATCTGTAAAGAACATATGCGCAAATAAAAAATGACTGGAACATGGTTCTCAAGGACAAGGTTTATCTCCAAAAACAGGAATGTCATCTGTCTGAGTCAGCTTGGTAGCAACCTCCTCTATAATATCAAGAGCACTGGATAAGATTGCCTCTTTAGCAATCTTTTCCACAAAGTCTTGCAGGTCAGCCTGACTTCTCGAGGCAACTTCCCCGACTTCTTCATCGCCTTCGTGCCCCATAGACGAGTTATCTAGTGCAATTTCAAATTGCCATGAGCTGAAATCAACATCCCAATATTTCTTTGTGCATTGACGACGCATATCCTCAAAACCCTCAAAGTAGCTCTGGGTTACCTCTATGGAGTGCTCTTTCTTCTCTCGGAGATAGATTCCTTTCAAAACTCTTCAAGGCCTCTTCAGCCTGTTTTAAGGCCTCATCTCCATCCTTCCGGATACGGTATTTCTCTGAAGTAAGGGATATTTGGTCGTTCAATACCTTTTAAGATCAACACTCAGCTATTTATTGGAGCATCGCAAACTTTTATGTCAACACGAAGAGCTGCCAGTTCTATCTTAGCCTTCTTTTGGGCACACTGAGCTTCTTCCTTTTCTAGACAAGCTTGGCGAATACCCTTCTGTAGGGTTTGATTCCTCTCCGACAACCCCTTTGCTGGAACGAGAACTTGCTTCCCTCCTGAGCAAGATAGAAGCTCTTCACCAGGGCCTGTCCCAAGAAGTAAAGAATCAAGAAACTAGCCCGCAAAAGAAAAGTGAGAACGAAATAGAGATGAAAAATTATACCCGGGTCAACTCTACGATAGCTTCATCAGCAATGATGGACACGTCATGGGCCTTCAGATGCTTCAGGTTGACACCTGTAGGCATGCACATGGCCTTGGCCATAGCATGATCTTTATAAAAAGAATCGAGGGAGCAGCACCCATAGTTTGTGGTTCTGTTTTTTTTTCTTTTTCTTTTCCCTTTTCCTCCAAGGAGGGAATCAACCGTTGTCTTTTTAACCGAACAGTAGGGGGAAGTGATGGTTTAACCCTCTCATCGGGCACTTTTGTCTCACCTTCCCTGGGTACAGGGGAGACGGGGTGAGAGGAGGTGACATGAAAGATTTCAAGAGAGGGGTCCAGAGGTGTAGCAGAAACCCCCATGGGTTTGCATCAGGACCGTTTCTATTTCTTAAAATATTGCTCAGGGGATGAGCTCCCCTTTTCTGTCTGAAACTATTTTAAAGCTTCTTTGTTCAATTTCAGAGGGGCCATGCTAGCTTCTGCTATTTCTGTAACAACAACAAGCAAACAATGAGGAGTTGAATGAACGGGACTCAGATAAATGCTAAGGCATATACACTTCTTTCAGAGAAAAGATTTTACCTCCAACTTCAGGTCCAAGAAGGTAGGTAGCAAGACTACTTGATGTGATGAGCGTCGTGAGTGTCGAAATCTTCGATACATGCCACCTCAATACACTCGTGTTCTGAAATTTGCACATTTGACTGGCCTGGGGTGTAGAGCCGTCATCCTAGCGTGGGAACTCCCATCCGAAATCACTGACAAAAAAGAATTTATTCTTCCACTCTTTTACAGAGGAGGGAAGTTTGCCCATCACAGAATGAACATGGGATCTCTTGCAAAAATACCACCACCCTTTGGTGTGCGGGACTTCTTTAATCATAAAAAGATGGCAGAAGGTAGATGCCCTCAAAGGAGTGTGACCATTTGACATTTCCATCCATAGGATCACACATCCGATCAATAGTCTATATCCATTCAGAGCTAGTTGGCCAGGGCCCAACCCAAATCGGGATAGAACCTATCTAACAATATTAGGGAGGGGTAGGCACAATTTCGCTTCCAAAGCATCCTAATAAATGCATATTTCATTATGAGAGCAATCAGAGGCCATTTCATCGGGATTAGGAACCCTAAGGATAATGGTGTTAGAAATCTGAAACCTATGATGCATGGCCAGTAAATTGGCTGGTCTTATTACAGAGGCATAAGTGGATGCTAAGCAATAGAATCTGGGTCTAGGGTAAGGTTGCCTATGGGATCCACTCCTTCCTCAGTTCCCATGGGTATATCAGACGACACATTCTGGGCTGCAGTTACTCACGCTACTAAAGCCATAGTCCCTCTCCCCATCAAAATTTCTACTTCTTCTTCTGTCTCATCTCCAGCCAGTTCGAGATCGACGATGGGTGCAGGTTGGGATTGATTGGGATCAGTTATAGAAAAGAGTAAAGTTCCAAAAATTAAAATAACGGGGAGCAAGAAGGGACTTACCTAGAAGAAGGAGGTAGAATTTTTGGCACAGTTCTTGAGGAGGAAGCTGAACGATGATGCTAAATTCAGAAAGACAAGCAACCGGCCCTTCACGTTAGCAAAGAGGCCTAAGATCCAAACGGTCTTTTAAATTATCACTGTTAATCTTGCGTTCTAAGGGCTATCATGTGGCCATGATGTGACACCATTATGATCATTTAATGGACTTTACACAAATTCCGAAAATGACGATTACACCATGGTGCTGGAACCATGTCCACACCAGGACGAGTTCCTCTCGTCCACGTGTGGATAGGGGAGCAACTGATACAGATTATAAGGATTGAGCTAAGCACCTCGCCGAGTCTGGGCTAGGTGGAGATGAGTGGATTTTGTTAACATGGTCCCTGACTGGGAAATAAAGGGGTCATCTGAGAACAATAAAGGGTGTTGAGCTCTCAGCTCAGCATCAAGGTAGCTCAGCAATAAGGGGAGTTTTGAATTCTACTGATGAGCTCACTTCCTAGGAGAGCTCATCTCAGACCAATAACAGGTCAGTAGAGAGCATTTAAGGCCCTCATTTTATGAAATAGCCAGAGGCCCTTGGATCATCACCAGCATGGGCCTGGTACTGAGAACTCTTGGCCTACCCTTAGGGTATGAGGTCGGCTCAGATTATGACTGGGCTGAGATGCCTTTGGTCAAAACATACAGAGGATCCGTAGGAGGTTTTATTTTCTCGTTTGAGCACACATTTGAATTGGACGATTGACTTACCAGAAAAGGGAGATTAACTTTCCAGAATGACTGGGATAAGAATGGAAGGTTTCCGGTGAATGAGGGAGCATATGCGAATATCAATAGAATATCACGAGAATCACGGGAATCGACCAGGGCTAGGTAACAATTATATAACTCAAACAACAACACACGAAAGGGTACGGACTTCTTCTAAACTTTCGTCTTTCTCATTGAAATCCATTTTCCATAAAAATTACCGACTTAAGCATCAGAGGATCTTTGGCCGGCACCCCACCGATGTTAAGAAATATGTTTTGTAGGATATCTGATGTGACACCCCAATTTAAGGTGTCAACTAGAGTCCCAGAAAGGAGATCCGGGTCAGTGGACAAGTCTCACATTGCTTGGTGGATGTAAGTTGTGTGTGCTATAAATAATAGATTATGAACCTACCTTGCACAAGGCCTTTTAAAGCCGTGCGCGTGTCAAAGCACATTGGAACTTCCCAGTTAAGCGTGCTCATCCTAGAGTAGTTGATGCAGACAGCACGGTCGAAGCCTATTTGAGGACTTACGGACCCAAGACACGTGGAGCCGCACTGAAACACTCGACAAAAGACATTTCCCGAGCTACCAGAACATCCCCCGAGCTCAGCTTCCGAAGCACGGTCGAGCAGGCATGACACCGTTC
>NMUG010001010.1:0-19308 GCA_002855965.1 Monotropa hypopitys
ACGTTTCCCAAGACTTACAGTATAATGTTGGAATTTAATTTAATGTTGGAATTATTTTTATTTAATTTATTTAATTCCTTGATTGATTTAGTTTAACTCCATTGTGGCTAATATTCTTTTCCCGAGCTGTGTTGAGTATGTTTTCATAGGGTTGGAAGATGACCGGAGTGATTTGTAAGTTCAATTTTAAGGATGCTTTGATCCTTGTTGAATTACCGATAGTTCCAAGACACAAGAATGTTGTTACCAATAGCACACTATTCTGGAAAACATGTCTGTCGTTGCAGAGGACACTGATAGCTGAAGATACAAGTTAAGCCGCTACCGATAGCACTTGTCACTGTCTTGTCTTCTCAGTTTTGATTACCGATAATGCTGGTGGTTTGTTTCCCTGGGTTACCGATGGCGCCTTCCTCTGTTCATTATATGCAACATTGGTTACCGATAACACTTATACAGCATAATTCCAATGACACACGTTACCAATAACCCGTGTGCTATGGTTACCGATAACACATACGTCGGTCAGAATTTTGGTAGTTTCCTAATCTAATTAAAATTTGATTTATGGTAGGTATCTCTCACGTTTGGAAATATATTAAGAGACCTAAGGTTCTGAGCAATATACTATACATTGAGAAGATCATAGTTTTTTCTAGAATTTAGAAAGAGATTTTAATTATTTTTGGTGAGATTTTTGTTTGGAGAAAAGTTTTATTTCTTAGTTCTCGAGTTTTGCAGCCATTCTTCATCGATATTTGGAGTTTCAAGTTCGAAGTTGAATCAATGTTCTTCCAAACTTTGCGAGATCACTATTGATCTTTTTGGTTCGGCATTATTCGAGGTTTGCGCGTTATTCCTTTGGTTTAATGTTTTTATTGGCAAACCGTTCGTTTCACGAGAGGTTAGTATTTGTTGGAGGTACATTTAATTTTTAATCACCATAATCATTAGAACAAAATAGTTTGTTTCACGAGAGGTTAGTATTTGTTGGAGGTACATTTAATTTTTAATCACCATAATCATTAGAACAAGATAGTTTGTTTCACGAGAGGTTAGTATTTGTTGTACATTTAATTTTTAATCATCGTAATCATTAGAACAAGACAGATTTAGTATTATAGTTGAATTATTAAGTTTCATAATATTGTTCAATTTTTGTTTATTTATTGAATATTGGTGATTGATTAAGGTGATTTCCAAATCAACCTCAAACAATTTTTAATTATTTAAATATCACGAGAAAATTGATTAAGCCTATTCACTCTCCTCCAGTCTTAATAGATCAGTCCATCGCATATTTTTCAAAACCAAACCAAGTTGGAATCACTTTTAAAAAATAAGCACATTCTACACACTCTCCCCAGGGTAATCTTAAATTCTAGCTCAGTAAATACGGGAACAAATGGCAGGCAAAACATGTTCTGAAGATAAATTCCACGATCATTTTAATAAAAAAAATCCTCAATCGTTTGAATATTCACTCACAGTTTTAAACCTAAAACTGCAAAAACATTGAATGAAAATTCAAACGATTCAGAAACTTTTTACATTATCCGATTGAGCTGATTTTTTACAGGGTACCTTAAAATAATATTTCAAATTAAACCCCGAGATCAAAATTTTTGTGTGGGGCCCGCACGGACTCAATTACCTAGTATACTATATTACTAGGCAAATAGACGTTGGATTCCAGAAAATGATAAATCTATTCTGATTCTAAAATAAGGCCATTCAAATGGAGCCTCGTCACCATAATTCTATGGCAGAGACATTATTAAGAGAGTTTGCGAGCTGAAAAGGTAGGAATGCTTGATATTTCAGTAAACTAACTTCTTTACATTTGTTGCTGCAGCAAGGCTCAAGCAGTGGCCCTGTTGGAACAAAGGCTCAACTAACTTTGAGTTGAAAGCTCAAAGGGATTAAATAATAAATAGAACGTGAATCATCAGCTCTATACATCTTCCAAACTTCAAGTTTCGACATTTCCCCCACAAAATACCGCTAGGGTGTCACCTTAGAATGTTACTTGTATGGAAGGTAAAGACACCACAAACAGAGATACAGGAAATCTGATGCATTACTCTACAAGAGAAAAACATGGTCTCTGATGAAGAGTTAATAATTAAGACTTTTAAGCTTTCCTTTAAGGAAAAGATGAAGATGTGGAAAACCTTACGATTTTGTATAGGCCTCCCCAGTCACTCTAGGGTTCCCTCCTCTTTGTCCTTGGTTCAAGGCCCCTAGTTGCTTTAGCGTTTTCCTGAACTTTCCTCCTCTTTATCCTTCAATCTTCTACGTATTTTGAAACTTTTGATTAAATATGACTGCAAGTTTTTAGATTGTTTGAATTCACAAGTTACATCAATTTTTTAGAGGAAATTGTAATCTATGTTTCCAATTATGATAGATATTGTGGAGACACTGGATAAAAATTGAGGGATAGGGAGGGACGAGAAAGGGGGGAAGGAGAAGGAAAACATGGAGCCGCAGCCCATAAACAAACTTAAGGTTTAATCAATTCTCTTCTTCTCGACACCTTCTACGGCATTTTCTTCTTCACTTTCCAATGCATTTAATGTTTCTTCGCTTCCATTCCAGCATTTTTCTGCTTCTATGCTGCTGCCATCTTGCGTAGAAGCTCAATGCAATTACCTTTATTTTTTGTACCATTTATTTTTTATTTATTTTTTGGGGGGGTGGGGGTGGGGTGGCATTGAGAAGTAATTCCATCTCTAAGGCCCAAATGTTTTCTTACAGTCTTAGTACTGCTGTTTTTTCTCCCCACCTTGTTTGTCGTCGTCGCTTCTCGTCTCTTTCCACACTGGTTCTTTGTCAGAATAATATTTAGAATATTACATTTCTATATTTAGGGATCATATCACATTTATTGTATCCTCTTGATTATGTTTTTCTTTTGTTTATTCTTTCCTACGTAGGCCTTATTCTTTCCTAGGTAGTCCATGTGTAATTCTATATATTCATGTAAATGTCCTTTGTAAAGATACACATTCAATATACAATATTCAGTTTCCCTCTCAGAAAGTTACATGGTATCATAGCCAAATTAGGGTTTTGGTTTAGGGTTCCATCTGCAGCCTCCATCGCCCTTCTCCAGTGCCGTCACCGCCCACCCATCACCATCGTTGTTGTTGGCCATCGTCGTTCAACTAGCCATCGTTGTCGCCACCGTTTTCCATCATTGTTTCCCTCTGTTTGCAATCATCTGTTGACCAGATATATCGCCTTCACTCCCAGATCCGTCCTTCATCGTTCCCTTTATTCCATCGCCCTCAGATCTGTACAAACCAACCCAAATCTGGCACCTTCATTGACCCTCATCGTTCGTCGTTCCCTCGGTTCGCCACCAGGGTTCAAACCGAGATCAGTCTTAGTCGTCGTTCTCTGATTCGTCGTCGCCTCTCAAACAGTGTTACGAGAATGATGTTCACCAGATCTGTTCGTCGTTCACTTTTCAAACCCAAATTTGTTACCTCATTGTTCACCAGATCTATTTCAAACAGCCGTTTACTCTTTAGATTGTTGTTCACCAGATCAGTCCGTTTACTCTTTAGATTGTTGTTCACCAAATCTATTTCGTCCATCCACTCTGTCACCTCACTGTTCACCAGATCTATTATGAGAATGCCTTTCCCCAGATCTGTTAACTATTCTGAGACTTGCTGATGGTGAACCCGATGCGAACCAGATCTATTCGTTGTTCCTTATCTGTTCAGTTCTTCTCTCTTGGATTATCTTCATGGCCGATGAGAAGGTACAAACCATTAGTATTTGGCTTAATGTTAATAATTATCCATATTGGGTCACCGTGATGAAGAACTTTATTCTTCACCGAAAAAAATGTATTGTTTCTGTTTCGGTTTCTTGCCCCACTGATGAGACATCAGACAGCTTCAAACTTCCAGTTGAAAATTGGGATTGTGACAATGCCCAAATCCGCATGTGGCTACACAACTCTATGGAGTCACGGATCAGAATAATGTTTGCTAGCAAGTTCACTACAGTGCAACAGGTTTGGAAATATTTAGAAGAATTATTTCAGGATTCCAACATTGTCAAGTGGTATGAATTGGATGTTGCTATCGTGGGTGTCCAACAAAACAAATCCATTCAAGAATATTATAGTGAGATGACTATTTTATGAGCCCAGTTGGCCATGATGGAGCCTCTCAATCTAAAGACATCTAATGATTATCTAAAATTTCGTGAAGAGTGTCGTTTGACAAAATTTCTTGCCGGACTCAATAATCATTTTGAGTCATTACGAAGAAGTATTCTGCATCGCTCACCTCTTCGTACAGTTGATGTTGTTGTTCGGGAGCTAATCTCTGAGAACTAGGCTCAAGACTATTTACCAATCTTCGACCTCTTCATCAGTATTTGTGGCCTCTCCTCAGCCACCATTGCTTCCTACACCATCTGCACTGGCTGCTCAGACTTCATCTTTCTCTTGTACCTGTCTGCAGTCTGATGAGTGTGCCTTTTTATAAGAAAGGTCACTGGAAGAAAATTTGTCCTAAGAATGGACGGCAGGGATCATCTCAGACATATATGGGATCGTTTTGTCCCCTTGCAGCTCTAGCTACCGCATCTGAGAGCACTTTTGCAATTGATGATATTTGTGCTCAAGTGGTCCAGCTTCAACAGATGATGACTTAATTTTCCATGTATGTGCATCCTACAGCAATGACCTCAAGATCCTCAAGTTTGTTTGGTTCTCTGTCAGGTATCCCTACCACTATTTGGATTCTAAATTCCGGTACTTCATTTCATATGACACCCCATATATCTCTACTACAAAATTGTGTCCCTCCATCTTCTTATATAACTATACATACAACCAATGGTTCTCTCTTGTCAGTTGTATCCATTGGATCTATCCTTATAACTTCATCCTCAGTTGTATCTCTCCCACACGTGCTTTATGTTCCTCAATTATTTGTTAATCTTTTATCCATTAGTCAGTTCGATGCTTCATGATTTGACATTCTCTTTTCTTCTTCTGTTTGTCGTGTGCATGATCGAAAGTCGGGAAAATAGATTAGGACAGGGCATAGGGTTGGTGACCATTATGTGGTGGAGAGCTTACATATGGACACTCTCTATGCTCCAACAGTTTTATCCTCATTTCATTTAGATAACTCTTCCAGTCCCTTTTTCCTTTGGCATGTTAGGTTAGGACATTTGTTAATAGATCGTCTGTGATCGTTGTCTCAGTCTGGTGTTTTGGAAAAAGTGTCTTCCATTGATATTTCTCTGAGTGTCAAGGATGTAAACTTGCAAAAATGACTTCTTTACCACTTAATAAAATCAATTCTAGATCCCTTTTCTTTTTTCTCTGGTTCATACTGATGTTTGGGGTCCATCCCCTGTTATTTCGAAAGGTGGCTCAACATATTATGTTTCTTTCATGGATGATTATTCTCGATTCACATAGATTTACCTTATAAAACATAAATTTGATTTCTATGAGATTTATCGATCTTTTCAGTCCATGGTCACTACTCTGTTTTCTTCTATAATAAAAATTGACCTGGTCCAGGTGGGAAATACATGAAAGGTGTCTTTACTGATTACTTGTCATCGTTAGGCACCATACATCTTGTAGTGGCACTCCTGCTCAAAATGGTCATGTTGAACGTAAACACCGTCATCTTCTTGAGACTGCTAGATCTCTTCTTCTCTCTGCCTCTGTTCCCAGTTGGTTTTGGAGTAAAGCAATGCTCACTGCTGCATTTCTCATAAATCGTATGCTCACTCCACTTGTGTCAGGAAAAAATCCTTAAGAGGTACTTCTTTCTACCACCCTCAATTACTCGCTTCTTCGAATATTTGGTTGTGCATATTTTGTTCTTCTTCCTAAACAAACTCGTACTAAACTCAGTGCTCGATCTATTCTGGGTTTTACTAGGCTATAGCACCACTCAAAAGGGCTATCGTTATGATCTTGTGCCTCAGCATCTCTCTGTTTCCCGGCACATAGTCTTCTTTGAGCGTTTTCCCTATTATCAGCTTCCATCTACCTCTCCATCTCTCTCTAAACAGGAATTACTATCCATTGATCCCTTTCCAGATGAGCTCACATGTGACGAGTACATATCTATTGTTCCTCCTGATCCTATACCTATTTCAAATGTCACCTCTCCTGTTGCTCCTTTATCTGCTCCCCTTCTGGTCTCCTCACGACGAAGACCATCAAAACCTCCTGCTCCTCGCCACTACCCGCTTCGTGGTAGGTGCCCCCTGTACAAAGGTTAGATTTTTCTAGCACTTGTTTTTCAGCTTCTCATTGTACTACTTTATCTTCCATACATTCTTATTTTGAGCCTCTGTCTTGTAAGGAGGTCTGTCAGAATCCTAAGTGGATCATTGCTATGGAAGAAGAACTTTCTGGTTTTGCCAAGACTTCTACATGGGAGATAGTACATTTCCCTGCAGGCAAAAACATTATTGGTTGTAAATGGGTATTCAAAGATAAAACTCATTCTAATGGGACATTATAGCGGTATAAGGCTCATCTTGTAGCTAAAGATTTCTCTCAGAAGTATGACATTGACTATAAAGAAACTTTTGCACCAGTTTCTAAAATGACATCTCTTAGGACTTTGATTTCTGTTGATGTTGCCCATCATTAGCCTCTCTATCAGATGGATGTTAAGAATAATTTCCTCTCAACGGTCAGTTGACTGAGGAAGTTTATATGTGTCCCCCTCCTGGATTATCCCATTCTTCTGGGTATGTTTGTCACCTTCGTCGAGCCTTGTATAGTCTTAAACAGGCTCCTCGGACTTGGTATGATCGCTTCCAATGCGATGTTACCCAACTTGGTTTCCTTCCCAGTGCCTATGAATCGGCGTTGTTCCTTCTTCGCACCACCAATGGCTTATTATCTTGCTTCTTTATATGGATGATATGATCATCACCGGATATGATCCTACTGTTATTTCTCATGTCAAACGACATCTGTTTGATACACCTGAGATGACAGACTTAGGTCATCTACGATACTTTCGTGGTATTGAAGTTGTCTGCTCTCCAAAAGGCTATTTCTTGTCTCAAGTTAAGTATGCTAATGAGATCATTCATCGTGCTCATCTCACTGACTCCAAGACATTTGCTACACCGATTGAACTCCATGCTCAATTTGCCCCAACTGATGGGGAACCTTTAGATGATCATACTCTTTATCGGGAGCTTGTAGGCTACTTGGTTTATATGATTGTGACTCGTCCAGCTCTGGCTTATGTTGTACATATTGTGATCAAGTTTATTTTTGCCCTACAATCCACTCATTGGGTTGCTTTACTGTGTATCCTGCGGTATGTCCGAGGCATGATATTTTAGTGTCTTTTTGTCTTTCACTTCATTAGAGCTACATGTTTATGTTGATGCTAACCTGGCTAGGGATGTTATGGACCGCAAGTCTACCTCGGGCATTTGTGTATTTCTTGGGGACTCTCATTTCTTAGAGTAGCAAGAAATAATCTATTATTGCTCGCTCTACTGATAAGGCTGAATATCGTGCTATGGCTTGGGCCACTGCTAAAATTATTTGGCTCTGTTGGCTCCTTTTTTATTTGGATGCTCCTCAGTCTTTTCCTACACCTCTCTATTGTGACAATCGTAGTGCTATTCAGATTGCTCATAACATTGTTTTCATGAGTGCACCAAGCATATTGAGATCGACTGTCATCTAACGCATCATAATCTCCAAGCAGGCACTATCTCTCGAACTTTTATTCCATCCACTCTTTAGCTTGCTGATTTCTTCATGAAGACTCGCACCGCTGATTGTTTCCAGTTTTTGTTGGACAAACTCTCAATGATTTCTATGCAATCATCGTTAGTTTGAGTGGAGGTGTGAGAATAATATTTCGAATATTTTGTTTCTATATTTAGGGATCCTATCACATTTATTGTATCCCTTTGATTATGCTTTCCTTTTGTTTATTCTTTCCTAAATAGGCCTTATTCTTTCCAAAGTAGTCCATGTGTAATTCTATATATTCATGTAAATGTCCTTTGTAATGATGCACATTCAATATACAATATTCAGTTTTCCTCTTAGAAAGTTACATTCTTGTCTTATGCGAGTTCTACATGTTCGATAAAATTCCTGAAAGGAGAAGCTGCATGTTTGGCACATGTTTTCTGTCCTACGCACCATACTTCAATTATGTATGCAAACAAATTTCATAATCTGTTATAGAGGATAAACCCTTGGTTGCACGAAAAGGAACAGAAGCGGGAGCAGGTGTGGGGGAGCGAGAGGATGTAGAAGAAGGTTGAGGGCGTCTTTATATTTGAAACATACATTTCAATGTTAGTACTATTATACATCTCAATTTGCAATTGTTGCCCACTGCAAATATATATTGTGTATGCAGGTAAATACTATGTTTATACAAAGAACTTGAGCACATCTGAGTAATATTTTTCTAATATTTATCATTACTTTAGATTGTCTCTTAACTCCGCATGTGTCATGCTTAGAGTATTATCTTTAACACCATCAGTTCTAAGTCCGAATAAAGGACGGTTGTGTGTTAGAAAGTTGACAATCAACATATAAAAAATGTTAGATCTCTATGACATAAATCCAATCATAAATACGATTAATGCTAGGGTGTTCCCTTCATGTGACACGGTGTGCCTGTCTCGGGATGCTTCGAAAAAATGCAAAAGACGTTGCACCTGTCTTGGGTGTTTCGATAAATTTTCTAGGGGCATCGCATCGGTGCCCGGATGCGACAATAAACTAGGAAGGGTTCTCGTGTGTTTCTTGACGAGTGCGAATAGAGAATTTAGCCCAAAATAGGATTATGTTCGTTAGCTGGAATATAAGGTATGTGACAGGTAAAATCATGTAGTTATGTGATTGTATAATAGATTAAGTGAGTTAGAGAGAAAACTAAGGAAATATAGAGTACTAGATATAAGCTTTATTACACTAGAATTGATAGACATGGGAATGGAGTGGGTAGTTATAGCAAATACCTTAAGGATTCTGTTGTCACGGACACGAGAAAGAGATGATTGTTGTTGTTAAACTAGTGATTGGAGGGATTATTGTCAATGTTATTAGTACCTATGCATCCCAAGTTAGTTTGAATAATCATGTGAAAAGACAATCCTGGGATCAAATGGACGAAGTGGTGCAAGGGATTCCCTTGAGGGACGAAAGATATTTACAGGCGGTGGTTTCAGTGGACATGTAGATCACATTAAGCAACGATATGAAATGGTCCATGGTAGTTTTAGTTTTGGCTCCTAAAATAAGAATGGAAAGAGTATTTTGAAGTTGGCAGTAGCTTTTTATCTTAGAACAATGAACACTTACTTTAAGAAGAGGGATGAACCATATCACTTATAAGAGCAAGTCTAATAAAAGCCAAATAGACTATTTTTTAGTGAGGTGCAAACCATTTAATTGCAAAGACAGCAAGGTCATACCTAAAGAGTATCTGGTGTCACAACATAGGCTTATAGTCCTAGATATTTGTTTGAAAGGTCAACAGATAATGAGGAATGAGAGTAGAGACGCACAAACTAGATGGTGGAGCGTACGAGAGAAGAACTTGGAGTTGTTCAGATACAAGATGATAAATGAAGGAAGTTAGAATTTCAATGGCAGCAATGAGGAAATGTGGAACACGATGGCAGGATCCATTACAAAAATATCGCAAGGAAGTTTTTGGAGAGTCGAAAGGGAAAGGCCACACTTAAAGGACTTGGTGGTGGAATGATGTGGTCCAAGTCATGGTAAAAGCTAAAAAAGAGTGCTTTAATAAGTGGCAGAAAGACATAAGTGGTGTCAATTTTAGGAGCTATAAACAAGCCTGCAATGAGACTAAGAAAGTTGTGGGGGAAGCTAAGATGACATAGTTTGAGAATTTCTATGATAGATTAGATAACAAAGATGGAGATAAGGATACATATAGGCTTTGCCAAATGGAGAGAGAAGAAAACAATAGATGTCATAAAAGACGACAAATATATGGTACTAATGAAAAATGCTGAGATTAAGAAAGAGAAGATGTACGAACTATTTTGACAAACTATTGAATGAGAAGTATGATAGAAACCTAAGCGAATAGTGTTTTAATAATTCTAGTGAGAGTGAAAGTCAAGAGTAGATGTTTTATCACAGGGTACCAAAGTTTTAAGTGGCAAATGCATTGAGAATGATAAAATCATGCAAGTCTTTAGAACTAGATGGCTTTCCAATTGAGATATGGAAGGGCCTTGCAGATAGAGGAGTGATGTGATTGACAAAATTGTTTAAAAACATTATTTTGACTAGAAATATGCATAATAAGTGGAAAATGAGTATCTTAGTACCAATAAAAATAATAAATGGGATATTCATAGTCACAATAATTATAAAAGCATTAGATTGATGAATCATACAATAAAGGTGTAGGAAAGAGTTGTTGGACATCGACTAAGAATGCTGACAACAGTATGAGAGGAGACCAGTTTAGGTTTAGACCTGGTACGTCAACAATGGAGGTAATATACTTGTTAAGGAAATTAGTTGAAAAGTATAAAGAGAGAAATGAGATTCAAAAAACATTCATATGATTTTAAAGATGCATGTGATAAGGTGCCTAGAGACATTATATGGTGGATCTTTGGAAGAAAAAGCGTGACAAAAGGATATAATGATGTGGTTAAAGACATGTATATAGGTGTCACCACTATTAGATATCCTGTAAGATAAACAAGTGAATTTCTAATACGATTACATCAAGGATTTGTTTTGATCTTTTACTTTTTTTTTCCTAGTTATAAATAATTTGACGATCCATTTAGGATAATATCACATGGTGTATATTGTGTGCAGATGATAGTTCTTGGTAGATGAAACTGCAAGAGGTATTAATGTCAAATTAAAAACTTGAAGAAAAACATTAGAGTCAGAAGGTTTCATGACCAGTAGAAGTAAAACGGAATACATAGTATGTAAGTTTAGTAATGATCAAAGTACTAATATTGACATAGTGGCCCTTCAAAAACAGTAATCACCAAAAAGTGAGTATTTTAAGTATCTTGGCTAATTTGTTAGTAAGGATGAAGAGATTACGAATGATGTTACACACAAAATTCAAGTTGGATGGATCAAGTGGAGGAGTGTTGTGGTACTGTTGTACGATCGTAGGATACCTGCAAAGTTGAAGGAAAAGTTCTACATTATGGTCATAAGATCATTTATGTTATATGGTACAGAGTGTTGGGGCGACTAGGAAACATGTGAATAAGATGAGTGTAACTGAAATGAGAATGTTAAGATGGATATGTAGTAAAACTTTGCGAGATAAAATTAGAAACGAAAAACTTCGCGATATAGTAAGGATAGTGCCGCTAGGAATAAGATAAGAGAAAATAAATTAAGGTGGTATAGACATATATAGTAGGCACGTTGATGTGGTACTTAGGAGGAGTGATAGAGTTATGATAGAATATAGCAATAAGGGGAGAGGTAGACCTAAATTGACTTTAGAAGCAGTAGTTCGTAAGGATTTAAGTTTACTAGCTATAACAGAACACGACGCACTCAACAGAGCGCATTGGAAAAAATGGATTCATGTAGTCGATCCCAATTGATTGGTACTTAAGGCTCAGTTTGGTTTGGTTTCATATTGTCTCTTATTTGGTAGCTTTTCTTTGGCATCTTTTGGGAGATATATGTTTGAGAGATTCTAGACTCGTTGGGAGCACAATCCTTTCTCATAGAGAGTGAGGTTCATAGAAGTTTTACCTTGGGAACATAGGAGGGAGGCTATAAGGTAAATTTGTCACCTCCATAAGAGGATCCTGCTACTAAGGTCAAAGCTACAACAGGAATATGGTTCTTGCTTCCTTCATATTTGAAAAAGTGACTTCAAGAGAGAACCACAAGAAAGATATTGAAAATTGAGGGTGAGACGGTAAGTGACGAAAAAAATAAAACTTGTTCTAGCAACACAATTCTCATCCGTCGTAGTTAAGTTGAAAGTATGGAGTAAGAAGAAATATTAGAAAAATAATTTGAAGCCTTCAAGACCTCTCAAACATGGGGACAAGCTTTTCCACCAAGAGTTTAATGCAATCTACTTCTATGGAGTTGGACTGATTGGCTATTATGTATTTTTGGTAAGGTTAGTGTTGTAATTTTGGTTTGTACGGTTTTATTGGTTCATAAATAGAACTCAAGTCTCTAATTTCAGGCAAAAAAGACGTAGAAACCCTAAGTTGGTTGGAGGCTATGGACATGTATCCCTTCCCCGTATCTTCCCCTATCTTCATCCTCCTGGGTTCGAGGCTACTAATAGAGTTCTAGGATTTCTCCGGATTCTCTCTCTTCTCCTTGTGGGTTGGAGGCTCTTGTGGACTAGAGTTTCTCCCCCTTCTCTTTTTTCTTCAATATTTTGTGGAATTTGAGAGTGATTCAACGAGATTCAACAACTGCATTTTATTTTGTTATTGTTTGAGTTTTCAAGCTACATCAAGTCTTTCAAAACTTGAACCCGTCTTCAACAAAAGAACCCCAGACCCTACGAGAAGTTTGCTCGAGTTTTCAGAAAAACAAAAGGCTGAACTAAGTAGTTGATAATTTACTTACTTGGGACCAAAATGCACAAAACTTCATATTTTAACAAAGTTTTCTTATCCTTCAATTTTGTAAGCTAACTGAACAAACTTCTTTTTAATAAAAAAATGCCATCGTATAAATGGCATAACATAACATCAAATTTTACTTACCAGGGCTAGGACCCTTCCTTCTTCAGCTGCCTCACCAGCCCCTTGGTTGGCCAAAAAGATGGAGCATAGTAATGGAATCACATAACTAGGCCTCTCATCTTCAAGCCCTCGAGCACCAGGCAATGAAACAATCGCTGCCGCAAGCACAGATCTACAACAACACACGTGAAGATTCAATGAGCAGAAATCATCATATACACAAAATATACATCTAGTTTAAGTCCTTTTAAGTAATCATAGAGAAAGTGTGGCAATTTGCAAATGTTAAGCTAACAAAATAACATGTCATTGAAGCATCTCAGTGAATTAAGTATTTGGGTGGCTGAAATCATTCACAGCAAACTATAACTCTTTAAAAGAATAGTCCGAGGGTAAAAACGGATGCTGAGTATGAGAGATTCAGTGTAAATTGGGAAAAATGATAATTTCACAGGATGACAATGCCTCGAAACTCGCATACTTCGAGGAATTTCAAAATCCAAATTTATGACCTTGGTGGTCCCAGACTCACGGGTTTGAGCCACGGAAATAGCCTCTCCGCTTGCAGGAGTAAGGATGTGTACATACAACCTTTCCTCGGACCCTGCAGTAGCGGGAGCCTCATGCACTAGATAGCCCTTTAGCCCCTTCATGGAAGTCAAATAATAGAAGTGGGTGTGCTGACAAATCACGCCAGTGTCTGCTATTCAATCAATGGAATTAGAAAACAATTCAAGTTTTTGGTAAATAGATACCTTTGAATATGCAAATTGCAGGACACACACAATAGCAGAGAAACATTGTAATACCCACTTCACTAACAGCTTCAACTACAATAGAAGCCAGGCTATCAAAGAAACTGGAAAGAAAAATTACCTGTTTTCACCATCTTTCTCTACCAGGTTGACAAGCAATCCCAAAATTGCAACAAGAAAATCTAATTCTTGATCAGATAGATGATTGTCGTTCTGATGGTCAATCTCGAGACTTGACTTAGACAACGAGGTATTCTCCCTTATCTCACAGAAGGGTGATAGAGACGAATTGAATGATGGAAAGTGACCAGCAATCAATGAAGACAAAGTTTCCAACCCTCCACAAGCAGAAATTTGCTTACAGCCCACGGGGTTGTCATTTGTTAAGTTCATCAGGACCTACCATACGAAGACAACAAAATTCAGAAGAGGGCATCAAGTGTTGACATGCATCTGTGGATTAGAAACAAGTTAAACAGACTATCTAATGGCACATGTACCCTCCATCAAAGGGAAAGCAGACACCATAGCAAAATACTTCCTGATGGATTGCGCTATCCCAAACTTGAATTATCTAATCCGACGAATCAATTATGGGTATTGTCGGAACCATTAAATTATAATAGGCGTTAAATTACCAATTGTCTCGAAAGCTTAAGCTATTAGGAAGTCGGTTGAACAATGTACATAAAGCTATTCAACAATAGAAAAGAAATATCACAATGACCATCTCTACTAAACCCTTATGTCAATAGTAGGGGCATTTGGGGTTTGAATGAGTGTGATTTTCCTGTAATTGCTAAACCAAACCATTCCCTGTAGTCATCCATTCCCACATGAAAAACATAATGAAATTGTAACTTTTATGCCAATTTTATTCCTTATCCATTCACTAAATACATGTGTTCACTAAATGCAAGTGTGCCGCTACTTGCATGGCAATAAAAATAAAATGGGTAAAAGAAGAATAACAATTAATCTCTCTCAAAGAAAATCAAACAAACCCTTATATATGATTAACACCAGTATTATATAAACCGGTTGAAGAGTGATCCGGGCGCAAGGTTGCCATTCTGACCTGTTCGTTAGGGGTTCGAATCACTAGAACAACCTCTCCGCTTGCGGGGATAAGATTGTGTGCATCCAACCCTTCTCGAGACCTTGAGATAGCGAGAGCATCGTGCACTAGGTAACCGTATTATTATATATGTCGGTTGGGTTCGGTTTTAACCACGGATTCATAAGCTCAAAAATCAAACCAAATCCCTACAGTCAATGTTCTAAAAGGCACTAGGTGGACGGTTGAGGAGGGTGCCTAGGGGCCTAGGCAGTGGCCTAGACGGGTTTCTTTATTAGTTAATTAATTTATTGATTTATTAAGAGAATTAATATTTACTTAATACAACAACGAATAATGCATGAGAATTTTTTTTATAACATCAAGTATATAATATTTGGGACTTGAGACTCTGTTTGGTTTGATTTGGTTATCAAATATATGATATTTCTTCTTAGTCGTGACAAACCACTACCGCCTAGTGCCTAGACGGGGCCTAGAAGTCTCCAGGAGGGGTCTTTTAGAACAGAGCCTATAGTTCTCTGTTTTCTGAATCAAGGTCAAACTTGTCTACTACAAAACGACACCAAAAAAGTTTAGCTTGGTCTGAATGGGTTCGCGATTCAATAAGCTATCATGTACAGGTCTAGCCGATAGGTAAGCTTGGAGTTCATGCAATACAAGAAGATGGGCCTTTTGCCACCCTTTGATGCATCTAAAAACTAATCAAGACTAAAAAATCGAATCGCCTGGACAACAGATTAGAGGGGTCCACCTTCACTCTATTGCATACACATTTAAGGTGAAAATTGAAATTGGTTAATAGGATGCAGTCGAAAAATTCTAGATTATGTGAAGTACCTTAACAGCTGTGAGCAGGCATTCTGCTAGAAGGTTGGATTTTTCTTTATCAAGAGAAGATGAAGAAGAGGCACCCGAATGATGATTCTCCCTGTTACTTGGTTCTTGTTGGCTCAATAGTTGAGATTGACACCCTTCCTTCTTTTCTCTATAGGCTATCTTTCTGTTTTGAGCTTCAGAAACTCTCCCTACTCCAGATAGCAAGTCCCATTTAGACGGTTCAGATTCATCTTCTTGGAACACAAAAGGATCCTGACTGTCTTCTAGAAGTTTAAAATTTGTGTCTTCAGCAACCTTATATTTTTTCCCAAGACTAAACTTCATTCTTGAACTGTTCCCCTTAACAGGTGCTCCACTGGATAAACTAGAAGTTGAAGAATTGGATCTCATCTTCAACAAGGAAGTACCCGCTTCAGATGATGTGGTAGTTTCAGAAGTTGGTTTAGAAATTTCTGAGCAGCCAGTAGAAGACAGCCATCCACTGTTCTGAGATATACTGAAGCTCTTCTGAGAAGAGCTCCCCTCTATGCTAGAACACCTCATAGAAGAACTTATGGATATAATCTCATCACCGCCCTCTGCCGATTTAGGAACAAAATTGTAGATCTAAATCAGTATCAGAGTATTCAAGATTAGCTCGACTCTACATTTCATTTCATTAATAGCTAGAATGGTGTGTGAATCAACATAGATCGGTGTGTGAATCAACATAGACTACTTTACGTTATTTCAATTTATGCTATATCTTCTATAATTGAATTTTTTGTTTATTAATTTTTTTTATTTAGTTTTCTTTTTGGATTTGTGTGTGCGTGATGATGGTTAATTTTTTCACTCTATTTTTTTATTAATATTGTTTTTGTTTTGTTTGTTTTTTGGTGGGGGGTGGGGGGGGGGGCACTGAGATGTCAATAACACACCTTTACAGCCTGCAGATAGAGGAATTTCAGAACCATGACAAGACCCATTTGAAAGATTGCAGAATTTTTCATCATCAGAGTTGCCCCAAGAACTTCTGGATAAAGAAAGACCTGGACATCAATGCCAACATCACCAAGGTATTTTAAGAAAATTACAAACCAATGAATGCAATATTACGGAAAAACTATAGAGTAAAATATACCACCATTAGATACCTGAGAGAATCTTGATCACACTTATAATGAGTTTTGTAAACAATTGAGGAGATCCCTGATGGTTAAACCTCCCTTTCATTTCAAGCAAATGACTCTGCCATCAAAATAATACCAAAAATTAAACTGTTAATTCAAACTTCAACAGCCAGTTCTTTGTGTGTTTTCTCTCTTTCTTCATTTTAACAGTTTACCTGATTGTCCTTACTAAGGAATGTGGCATTTTCCATGATCTTCAAACATTTTAAAACCAGCACCAGACTTTCTAAATCCACATTGTCTTTTGGCGCCTGACTTGAGAAGGAACTTTTCTCTAAGCAACTCTGCACAGTCGCGATAAAAAATCCACCAAAAAGCCCAATGAAAAACTTGCATTGGATTCCCAAGCATTTAAAAAAAGTGCTCCATCTAGACCAAAGTATTTATTTGAACTACTGTTACATGGCACATATATGCGTTGCTGGATAAAACATAATAATGTAAAACAAAAAAACAGGAACAAAGGTTCAACAACGTGAAGAAGAAAAAAACAATACAGAACAGGACTGCAAGCAGTGATAATTGACACGTCAGAACTGATGTCCTGCATCAAGAACCGTCTAGGTTGATTCCATAAATTAAAAAGTTAAATATACTGACAATAAAATTTTAGCAAGTCAATGTTGTCAACGTTACAACAACATAACATAATCCATGTAATCCACAATAGGCGGAGGAAAGATTGGAGACAGACCTAGCCTTTGGCAATATGCACTGAGATAGTGGTCCTCCTACACCCTCAAAAATCGAAAAGCTAAAGGGACATTTTGTTGTGAAATCATGCCCCCAAATCACTTTCTGTGCACATTATCATGCTTCTTTCATTCAATATTCAGAGCATCAGTATTGCACAACATGTGGTAATTCCAGGTTTATCCTGTACAACCTTTGTCAATATTTCTTTAAAAAATTCGACGACTTGAAGAACTCCGCTTTGTTTTAGAAAACGGAAAGATAATTGGGAAACTACTGATCTGGCAAAGGATGAGAAATGAAGAGCCCCTCTGATCTGTGGCTTATCAAGGTTGAAGCAAATTATTACTAAGGCAATTACATGCACACACACACACTTGAAGTAAGACAGGTCTTACTTTGGCCCCAACAAATAATAGCCTAATCTGTACCTAGACTACTTCATTCTTCTCAATTTGGCAATCACCAATGCTAGTCCCAGCTTTGAGGAACAACCCCACAGAGACCCAAAACTCACCTGCGAACACACTTCCTCTCCCCATATTTGATGAAATTTTCAATCTACACAACCGAAACTCTGCCAGCCCAATCAACTACAACACCACCAGCACAAGCCTTTCACATCATCCTTACCTCGCCCCACCACCACCAAAGCCATTCCAACCTGCATATCCAGCAGGCAAGCCTACTCACCCAAATCACCGACCCCACAAACGTCCCCACCCACACCACCTACCATGCCCACCATTTTCACACCCTTGACCATCCTAGGCCCAATCCAGCCCCCTCTCTCTCCCTGAGGCCCTGTAACGACCTAGAATTTCAAAAGTAAATTTTAAATGAAAACATACCTTTATGATCGATTTATTCTTGGAAAATAAGTTTTCATAGTGTCCGATGAAGGTTGGAGTGGTTTGAGTTCCCGGTAGTGGATGGCGTTGTCCTAGGTTGTTCCGGCAATGTGCCGAGTGTCTTCTACGCCTATTTTTGACTCCAAAATACTTTCTGAATTCGGAAATATTCTTCATCAATGTTGTAGAGAATTCAATTATGAATCCAACGCAACTTGAATCGTCTCAATCGGAGTCCGGACGAAGAAGTTATGATCGAAATACTCTCAGAAGTCCCATTGTGGAAATTTTGGAAATTTCCTCTAAGGGACCGGTCTCCCAAAAATCAAGAGACCGGTCTCTATCAGAGCAGAGAGGTCCCGGAGGTTAAGGGACCGGTCTCCCAAAAATCAAGAGACCGGTCTCTCTTGAAGCAGAATGGTCCCGAGTGTGGAGGGACCGGTCTCCCAAAAATCAAGAGACCGGTTCCCACTGTGCTGATTGCCAAAAAAACTTGTTTTAATGAAGGACAAACTTGTCCTTTCATATGGGGGTCCTATATAAGTCATGGGGTCCAAAAATTTGGGTCTTCTTCCCCATTGGAAACCCTAGAGGTCCTCTCTTTACCTTCCTCTCTCTCTCTCTCTACCTCCATTAATGGAGCTTCTCTATCTCTCCTCCTTATCTCCACCTTCCAAGCCTTGGATGAAATTTTCCAAAGAAGAAATGTTGTTCCCCTCACCTCAAGCTCTCCGGAAAACCCACTATCTTCCTCATTCCTCTAAAATCCGAAATTTGGAGCTTGATGAAGAAGCTTGGATCGAGAAATGGTTAGGAGAAACATTGCTCCCCTTGGCGAAAGCTACACGGTGACCTACATGGTTTCGTCACCCGGCAACTTTTGGAACTCCGGCGACTTTCCGGCGAGGAGCTATGGAGATGCGGTCTTGAGAAACGTTGAAGAGGATGAGGCGATCTACGCGGTGGCGGGTTTGGTTTGCGACGACATTTTCCGGCGACTACTGCGGTGATTGCTCCGGTGGGTAAATTCTTGATCATTATCAAGTGTGTACGTGTGTGTATATTTAGTTTCCATACTTGTGCTTTAATTCGTATCGGTTTCCTCCTTATATCGTCTTTGCGGCAAATTAGAATTCCCGTGGTAGAACCACTTGAACTTGGGTTAATAGTCGTCG
>NMUG010001011.1:0-19294 GCA_002855965.1 Monotropa hypopitys
CCGGTTTCTCCAAATGCAAGATATCGGTTTCTACAGAAGGCTCAAGATACCGCAGAAGATATCGGTATCTAAACCGGTTTCTTCAAGATATCCCTTAAGATATCGGTTACAATGGGTTTGCTGGTCTGGTATACTGGGATAACGGTATCTGGGCATGCCTAGATATCGGTTTCTGTCGTCTTCCCCAAAATTCGACAGAATACAAAAATTAGGGTTTTGGTTCTAAAACTTGATTTCTTCGATTACTTGCTTAATTCTCAACCAAACTCTACCAAATTTTAAACATAGAAACTAGATTAGATTCTCTACAACTTGGTATTCTTAGATTTTGAGATGGTTACCTGATTTGGACGAATTTAATTTGTAAAGATTTGACGAGCTTGAATTCTCCCTCCTCTGAAAATCCTACGAATCCTCCCTCCACACCAACAGTGACTCGAATTTCCTCCTAGCACGAGCTTCTCCACTACCAGGACTTCCTAACTCTGTCCTCAATTTGGTCTCACAAACACTCACAAGCATGAATTGGATTTTTTGGTTCTTGACAGGGATTTTGAATTTCTCGGATGGGTGCAAATAGGTTGGTATATATATATATATATAGGTACGATACAAAACTGACAGCTAAAGATATGATTATAACTCATCTCTTGGGTTTTGGATCAGTCAAATATAGGGAAAGACTCCTATAATCAATATACACGGATCCAAAGCAGAAACCCTTCGGTTCCATCGCCATGGCAGCTTCTGCTGCAACAAATCCCAATGACCAAGATATCAGTATCTTGGGTGTCAAGATACCGGTAGCTTGAGCCCTTTTTCAAAAATTTCGAATTTTGTTATTTTTGACCCTTATGACTTCTAATCACCTTTCAACTTCCCAAAATTATTATTATTAATTATTTTAAACTCTTTAGATATTATTTTTAATTATCTAAACTTCCAATTATTAATTATTAATTAATTAATTATGAAACGGATCTCACATGTAACCTATGGTTGCGCAAAAACTATTTTTTGGAAGTCTATATCTCTCTCGAGTACGTTTTCTTTCGCTTGCGTTCAGTTCTTTATTGGTGTGTCTTGCGTTAAGAAGTGTTCTGCGTATTGTGACGTGTAGCGCGTTTAAGGAAGTTGGTAGTTTGTTCAGTTTGTGATTGTTGTTGGGCGTTTATTCTGGGCTGAATTGTTATCGATTATGGATCTCTTTTGGCATTGCTTGTTCGTTGGCGGAGTTGTTTCGGTTGGAAACCTCCTTGTCGTTGTTGCCGGTCCCCTTCACAAATTCATCCAAGTGTTTGGTGCTTTGGGGGGCATCGTTCTCTTCATGGTGTTATGTTTTAGTCCTTCTACCTTGGAAATTTCAAGGATAAAATTCTTGTAAGGACGGTAGTTTGTCACACTCCGTAAATTTTAATTCGTTTTGATGGGTAATTCGTTAGAATTCTATCTTAGAATAAGTTCTTGGGTACCTCAGATATTCATTTCATTGTATCTAATGCGAACGCACTGCTTAGAAGTCTCATTGGAACTTTTCGGATTCATTGGGATTGGTCTCGGGCTTATGGGGATGGTTGAACACCTCCCTAGTAGCAAACTTGGCATTCTGATGCATGTTGCATCGTTGCAGCCCTTTGGTGTACTAATGCAGGAGTGCATTTTGGTCGTGCATCAATGCATGCACTTGTTGCACCAGTGCAGATTGACTCCTATAGGTTCTGTTGAGGTTTGCATCGGTGCAGGTGGGGTTGCACCGGTGCAGGTGGGAGCTGCACCGGTGCACAGAGGTTCTGAGTGAGGCAGTAGGGGTTTTGCATCGGTTGATGCATCGGTGCAAAGGAGGGTTGCACTGGTGCAGACCTGACTTGCACCGGTGCAACTACTGTTCGAACAGATTCATTAAGGGCAATTTGAGAATTTCGCTAGGGGGGCCTATATATTGTTTGGTCCGAAAATTTGGGGTTGTCTCCCCCATTTGCAACCCTAATTCTCTCTCTACCTTTCTCTCCCACCCTCTCTCACTTCTCTCGTCCATACCTCTCCATCTATGGAGCTCCGACAAAAATGCGAAGAACAAACATTGATGGTCTCACTCTCCTCTTTGCAGTGATATACTTGGATCATCTCCGATCGGTAAGTTTTCTTCCTCCTCCCAAATCTCTCTCTCTCTCTCTCGATTTCATGAAGTTTGGTTACTCATTTGTGAATTTGGTCTTAATGAACATCATAGAACATTGCGAGAGCTTCGCGGTGGCGGGCTTGGTTCACTCCGGCGGTCATGGAGGTTTCTGGGGACTTTTTTGGTGAGTGTCACCGGAGCTCCGATCAAGGTAGAGTTTTCTATCCCTCTCGTGTATAGTATTGGTCTTCTCCTTTCTCCCTTACGATTGTACTTAAATTCGTAGTCTTGATCAATTGTATGGAATTATCATTCACGAGTCGTCGTTCACGTCAATTGGTCGATTCTAGGTATCGTCTAAAGTCCCTACGAATTCCCTAGGAAGTTAATTGTTCGATTCCAAGTTTAATTTCGAAAAGCCCCAATTTTATGAAAATGAGTCATTGTCGTTTGGTATACTCAAATTGGGGGAAACTGACTTGTTTTGGGATTCCTACAGTGTAGGTGGGTTGAAACATTGGTTGTCACGTTTTTATAATGAATCGAATAAATGAAATGTTTTGTGAAATGAACGGAAATGTTTTGGAAATGGAACGTTTTGTGAATAAACGGAAGTGTGTGGGAAATAATAGGACGATTTGCGAACGAACGACATGTTTTGTGAAATGAACGGAAATGTTTTGGAAATGGATGTTTTGTGAATAAACGGAATTGGTTTGGAAAGAATGATATAAAAGTCACATTCAGAATAATATGTCGACTAGGAGGTAGTATGCCCTAGGTCGCACGGAATGAGAAATAATGAAATCTGGCACAATACTCTATAAAAGGAATTGGATACTGATGAGTGGCTATGATTCGGGTTGCTTACCTTGGGTCACTATTTGGAATGGCACACGACATTGCACAATGGAGGTTTGACTGGACCTTTCCGATGAGCCAGGGAAAATAAGAACTACATGACATGGAGTTGACGAGCTCCTATGCGGAACTAGCCGATACTCTGTGATTGTGATTGATGTTTGCCTTGCTCCTACTAGAAGGCACAGAAATAGAATACAAGTAGAACTTGGAATGTAATAGGAATTGGAACACGGTTATAGAACGGAAAATGAGTCTTTTACTTAGTGTGAGTCGACACTTGACACAATTCCCTGTTGGCCTTGTCTAGGCAGCTCCTTTGGAAAAGATCAGTTACGAGTACTCTTTTCTTCCGAGTCTTGGTTAGACACAGTGCTTTACTACTTTTCTCTACGATGAGTCAAATATGGAACTTTAAAAGAAAAAGAAATATTTGTAATTCTAATGAGATCTATTGCATTGCATCATCTACATTCCTTGCATTGTCGTACACTTGCACCCCAATATTATAGACGTTAGGAGATAGATTATCTCTACCAAGCAGTGGTGCCTAACCATATACTTTTGTAGGATTGGCTCCTTGACTTGGAGTAGCTGCGGGATCCTTCACAGGACTTGGAGCTTGACTGAGCTGTAGTTAGGTGGTTTGCCTTCCTTTTTCAGTACAGTACTTCTTTTATTTTCAGTTGGCCACGTTGTACGGGATTATCATATAAAATCTCATTTTGTCCCTCCCTCTTTTAGTTAATGCACTATTGTACAGAGTTGTGTTATAAAACTCTATTTGCATCATTTATGTCTATTTCATTCAAGCAAGATATTCTTTATAATAAGTATCATTGTGATGGGTAGTGTAGTGTAGTTGATTAGTACTTTATCCTATTTGTTGTATACTCTTTACCTATTTAAAACTTCTCAAAAAAAATATACTTCAAATTTTGGGAGTGTTACACAACGGCCCTGGTTGAAGATGAAGCGTCAAAAGGCGCACCTAAATCCCCAACAATCTACACATGGAAAGAGCATTAAATGCGCATGATTCTCAATAAAATGACCACCATTCGAGGAAGCTTAAGTGTTCCTAACCTCCTGACCTAATCAGGAGCTCAGGATCATGGGAGCAATTGATAAGGGACCGAGCATACAATGTCGTTAGATGCAGGATCGAGCAAATAGCCCAACAACAAACAGACCAGCTCACAAAAAGAGCTCGACGATATGAATATTATATAATGCGACCGCCATTCAACCACCAGGAACAATCCATAGAAAGGGCCAATGTATTCTCAAAATCAGAGAGTAACGACCGCAATTCCACGATGGATGCCTGATTGGCTGGAATGAGCACCGACAATCAAAGAGTCTATTGCAAAAGTGTTCACCGAATATAGAAATGGTAATATGTTGCCGCAAAATTCAACCTACGTGGTCGAGGTTGGCGCAATAAATGCAATAAACGGACTGCCATATAAAACAGATAAAAACCTACAACTATAGGTACGCAATAGATTCTTTTTCCATCTTCTTGTTTCTTTTTTATCAGACAGAAAATTTATTTGGTCGTCGAAAGCGGTTCATGGACATAGCCAATAGATTCTTTTTCTATCATCTTCTTATTTTTTTATCAAACAGAGATCTTACTTGGTCTTTGGAGTTCTTTAGCTTGTGGATTTTGAATCGTTATTTTGAAGGAGACCAAGAGAAGGAAATCGAGGGAATTCAAAGGAGTGAGACCCTAACGAGGTGACGAGATGCAAATATGATTTTTGTAATACAAGTAATGTGTGTCTCTATAAATCTGGTTCATATGATATGTATAATCAGACGTGATTTTGGATCTCTATAAAGCATTTTACACTTGTAGGATGTTGAAGACCAACAGAAATTTTGAACCAGTGGTTGCTTTGCTTGTGCTGCATTTAGCCACGTCTCCTTTCTGTATCATTACTATTTTTTTTGGCAATTATACATCTTTAGTAGTTGCTTGTACTGTTTCCAATTCTTGGTTTGTGGCTTCAGTATTCATGGAAATTAATTGAACAAGACTTATGTTTGCAAATTTATGATCTAGAAATGCTAGGTTTAAACCCAGCATTACTCATTTATGATCTCTTGGTTTTTGTTTGATATGTTCTTATTTTTTTTCTTATTGAAGTCCAAATAAAGTTCAATAATTAAAATTAACGTAAACCTAAGGCGATGTTTGGAACTGCTTGTGTTTTCTATTTTCTGTTTTTTGTTCTCTTTTTTGAAAATAAAAAACAGAAAACACACTTTTTCTATTTTCATTTTTTATAATAGAAATAAACATAGATGACTTGAAATATAATTTATGTAGAATCGACAAAAAATAAATTTGAAAATCGGTGTATACTTGATGAAGAATGCCGAGCTGAGAGCTCTTAGTTCGATACCAGTGGAGAGCCAGCATCGGACTACCTACCACCTCGGCACAGCATCAACTCGGATGACGGATGAACTGATACATCTTCGGTCTAAGCGAGAGGGGCTACCAAAAGATTTTCCCTCATCTCATGCGTGTGTTTAAACTGGATGATTGACTTGCCAAAAATATGAAATAACCTTCCATAGTGGTTGAGATAATAATGGAATGTTTCCGACAACAAAAGAGCGTTTGCAATAATCAGGGGAGCGTATGCGACAATCATGAAGGCTCGCCAAAGTTGAAACACATATATATAACTCCTACAGCAGCACGATAAAGTAAGAATTCTCTTCTCAACTCTGGCTTTTCTCTCGAAAATTTACTTCCATAAAAATTATTGACTTAAACATCGAAGGATTTTTGACAAACACCCCACAGGTGTCAAGAAATTTGTCATCGCAGGATATATGAGCTATTGGACGGGATGCAGGGAAATTGCTTCATCAATAATAATTTGAAAATAAAAGTAGATAACCAAATAAAATTTTAGTTTTTAATTTTTAAAAAACAGAAAATAAAAACAAAAAATAGAAAATCAAATTAGTTCCAAACAAGGCCTAAATAAACAAAATAACAAACCAAAATGAAATAACCAATGGTGAGTTTTATATACAACCACCAAAATACTGAATACATCCCACATTTTTTTTAAAATTTTTGAATATTTTTACCCCTGATTTGAAGCATTCGGATACAAACTTCCGAATAACTTTTTTGAAACATTCACAAACTTTCGAAAATTGTCGAACAATTCAGACACAAACTTCCGAACTATCCTATGTCGATCGGAAGTTTGTATCCGAAGAGAACTGTATTTAGACAACATTTTTTTATTGGGATGTATTTAGAAAACGGATTTTATTGAGTATTATGTTGGTTAACCAATTTTGTTCAGTTTTTGCTTTTGTTAAATCGGTGCAAGGTTTTCAAAATTTGAAAACCGAACCAATTAAATCAATTAAGTCTTCTGGAAACCAACCCGAACGGATTACACCCCTTACCTTCAATTGTTTGAAAGAATTTGGTGATTGTAAACTTTAAAATATAATTTTTGAAATCGGTTATTCAGTCCCGTCCTGTTTTTATCTATCTCCGCATGTACCTCAATCTGTATCGCAGAAATCCCTGAGCAGAAATGATGTCCAAATGCTCAATTTCGTCATCAAAAGAGGTCCCAATGTTCCAGACCTTGAACGGGATTCAACAGCTTACTGAAACTCGTTGTTTCAAGGTAAACCATCCAATCTCTAATACCATGACATTCGGATACACATGTATATATATTACCACAGCTCTACGCCCCAAGTAAAATGATAGATCCTTTACAGGAAAAGTAGTGAATCGTTACTAGAATTAGGGAAGTACTTAGCTAGCTTACCGGAAAACTAGCAATCCTTTTCCGGGAATGTAAGAATCCTCAGAAGAAGACCTTAGCTGTTAATACTTCTAGGGAAACAATTGCACAAAATAACAACTAACCAATTTTCTTTTATGATTTTCAGATGCCCCTCAATACACCTCTAGTTCCCCTTTATACAGTAGAATGAAGGATGAAACGAATAACAGAAAATGAAACGAATAACAGAAAATGAACAGAAAATAATGGAAAATGCCTAACTAACTAGTTAGTTAGTTATCAGGGACGTATCATTCCCTTCTCCATCTCAAAAGCCTTGACCTCAAGGCCACAATTCAAGGAATTTGGAAGTCTGGGAATTGGTTTTTCATCTTAGTGTAGAGTTCCCAAGTAGCCTCCTCCGGAAAGGTGTTGGTCCATTGAACCAACAATTGAGTGGAAGGTTTTCCTCTGTATTTAATCACCCTTCTATCTAATATAGCCATCGGCTGAGGCTTCAATAACTCAGTCTCATCAACAGGAGGTAACCCAATTTCTTTTTTTAGCAATGAAACATGGAAAACTGGATGAATGGAAGAGGAAAGAAGAGCCAACTTGTAAGCCACCTTTCCATTTTTTTGCACAACTTGATAGGGTCCATAGAAACGTGGAGAGCTTCTGGTTGGTTCAGAGTTGCACGGTTGCTTGCTTGTAGGGTTGTAGTCTCAAATACACCCAATCTCCCACTAAGAATTCTCTTTCACTTCTATGTTTGTCTGTCATTTGCTTCATGCGATTCTGAGCTTGAGTCAAATACTCCTTAAGCAACTTCATAGTGGCTTCTGTTAATTTAGGGGTTTGTTTGATATGTATTTGATATGTTGTATAGTATTCACGGGTTTGTATAGTTTCTAGGGGGGTTAGTGTATATGTTATATTGGTCTTATATGTTTTGTGTTTTCCTCCTAATGAAAATAATCGAATGAGTTTCTTCTCTCTTATTTTGACATGGTATCAGAGCATCGTCGATAAACCTAACCGCCACCACCGCGTGCGTCATAGTGGCTTCTGTCTGGTTGGTTCAAGAGTTTGAGATCAAAGATTTAGGATCTATGAAATACTTTCTTGGAATGGAGGTGACTCGGTCTGACAAAGGTATCTTTATCTCTCAGAGGAAGTATATTTTGGATCTCTTGGCAGAGACATACATGTTGGGATGTAAGCCTGCAGATTCCCATTGAGTCGAATCATCATCTTTGCAGTAATGGTGGATATCATGCAAATAAAGAGAGATATCAGAGACTGGTTGGTCGTCTGATATACTTATCCCACACTAGACCATATATTTCTTATGCTGTTGGAGTTGTTAGTTAGTTTATGCATGAGTCTCGTACTACTCATCTTGATGCAGTTTATCGTATCTTGTGGTATCTTAAGTCTATCCCAGGTAAAGGCATTTTGTTCTCCAACCATGGTCACTTAAAGTTTGAAGCCTTTACCGATGGAGATTGGGTTGGTTCTATTGATGATAGACGGTCTACTTCTGGCTATTGTACCTTACTTGGAGGAAATCTGATTACTTAGAGGATTAAGAAGCACTCATTGGTGGCTAGATCCAGTACAGAAAATGAATATAGAGCTATGTCCCATGGTGTTTGTGAGTTGTTATGGCTCCAAACCTTCTTGCATGATTTGGGATTCTATGAGAATGGCCATGTCAAGCTCTATTGTGATAACAAAGCAGCCATAAACATTGCTCATAATCCGGTCCGACATGATCGAACGAAGCACATAGAAATTGACATGCATTTTATAAAGAAGAAGCTGAACAATGGATTGATTTGTATGCCTTTTGTGAGATCTGAAAACCAGTTAGCTGATGTTTTTACCAAGGGCCTTAGTTGTAAAAAATTTCAACACATTGTATTCAAGTTGGACTTGATAGATATCTTTGCACCAACTTGAGGGGGAGTGTTAATTTAGGGGTTTGTTTGATATGTATTTTATATGTTGTATAGTGTTCAAGAGTTTATATAGTTTCTAGGAGGGTTAGTGTAATTGTTGTATTGGTCTTATATGTTTTATTATTTTCCTCCTAATGAAAATAATCGAATGAGTTTCTTCTCTCTTATTTTGACAGCTTCTCTATCCAATCCCCATTGGTCAACAGCTGCAATGTTGGCGGAACCAGCAATGTAGTGTATAAGAGATGGAAGTGGTTGCCCATATATAACATGATAGGGACTTTGTTGGAGAGAAGAATGGTAGGTGGTGTTAAACCACCACTCTGCCAATAGAAGCCAATGAACCAAAGATTTAGACATGTCCCCCACCATACACCTCAAATACACCTCTAAAACATCTGTTAACCACCTCAGTTTGCCTTTGAGGGTGATAGGATGTGCTAAGAGACAAAATTGTACATTGTGGTTTGAACAATTCTTTCCAGAAGGTGTTGGTGAATATCACATCCCTATCTGACACAACAGAGGATGGCATGCCATGTAACTTAAACACATTGTCTAGAAAACTTTGAGCTACATCAGCTGCAGTGTGGGGATGTGAGAGGGCCATAAAGTGGGCATATTTAGAAAGTTTGTCTACAACAACGAATATAACAGTTTTTCCATTGGATAAGGGTAGGCCTTCAACAAAATCCATCGAAATATCTGTCCATAACCTTGTAGGAATATGGAGTGGTTGCACAACCCTGGGCTAGTCACTGTTTCTGTCTTGCTTTTTTTTTTGACAAACATCACATTCAGAGACATAACTGTATATCTCTTTTTTCATGTCCTTCCAATAAAAAGACCTTTTAACTCTTTTGTATGTCCTTTCTGAACCATAATGACCACCAATAGTACTTCCATGTAATTCCTGCAGTATTAAAGCTTTAATGTCACCCATGGATCCCACAACCAGCTTCCCGTTATGAGTTAAAAGATTTTGTTGCCAAGAGTAACCCTCATGGAAATTGGGATCATTGGTCAAATATGAAATTAATGCTTACACTTCTGGATCAGTGTCCCATGAACTCTTGAGAGCAGTTAACCAATTAGTTTGGACAATGGATAAAGCTTCTGAACTACTGGATTGTTCCCACTCCTGTCTTGATAAGGCATCCGTCACCTTATTATCTTGACCAGCTTTATACATGATTTCATCGTCATAACTCAAGAGTTTAGTGAGCCACTTTTGTTGCATAACAATGGAAATCTTTTGGTCCAACAAATATTTCAATCTTAAGTGGTCTGTCTTAATAACAAAATGCCTTCCTAGTTAGTAGTTTCCCCATTTTTGAACTGCATAAACCACTGCCATTAGTTCCTTCTAATATGTAGATAGTCCTAAATGTTTAGGAGCCAAAGCTTTGCTGATAAAAGCAATGGGGTGACCCTCCTGCATTAAAACAGCTCCTATGCTTACCCAAGAGGCATCACATTCCATCACAAATTCCTTTGAGTAACTAACCAAGTAAGGCCAAGACTGGGGATGTTGTCATAGTTTGTTTGAGCTTTTGGAAAGCCCCTTCTGCCATGTCAGTCCATGTGAAAGCATCTTTTTTTAGTAAGGCATTGAGAGGTGACATATTTTCCCATAATTTTGGACAAATCTCTTGTAATATCCAGTAAGCCCTAAAAACGCTCTTAATTTCTTGAGGTTAGTAGGTCTGGGCCAGTTAATCATGCCATTCAACTTGATTGGATCAGCAAAAACTCTGGTATCAGAAATGATATGGCCTAAATATTCCAGACTCCTCTTCCCAAAATAATATTTAGAATTTTTTACATTCAATTGATTGTCCTTTAAAATAGACAAAGTTTTGTGTAGGTGATGTAAATGCTCTGACCAAGAGTGGCTATAAACCAAAATGTCATCAAAAAACATCAATATAAACCTTCTCAAAAAAAGACTTAAAGATGGTAGTCATTAGCCCTTAAAATGTGAATGAGGCATTAGTCAAGCCAAAGGGCATGACTAAAAACTCATAATGTCCTTCATGAGTACGAAAGGCAGTTTTTTCAATGTCACTAGGATCCACCCTGATTTGATGATATCCGGCCCTTAAATCCAGCTTGGAAAACACCTTGGCCCCATTGAGCTCATCCGACAACTCGTCTATTAAAGGAATAGGGAATTTATCCTTGATGGTTATTTTGTTTAACTCCCTATAATCAACACACATGCGCCAAGTGTTGTCTTTTTCTTGACCAACATCACTGGAGAGGAAAATGGACTCACACTAGGCCTAATTATGCCATGTTGCAACATTTCTTTAACCAGTTTTTCAATCTCATTTTTTGGATGTATATATCTGTATGGTTTCACTTGCACAGGTGCACTCCCTACCTGTAAAGGAATCTTATGGTCAACCCTTCAACTTGGTGGTAGAGTCTTAGGTTCCTCAAAAATATTTAAAGAGGATTACGTGTCATTTTGACACATAGATGCTACCTTTATATTCAGATGAAATTGGCGTTAGGCCAACGTCCCTTTCATTTGAAAATACTGAGCAAGTATCTAGTTGTATTTTTACCTTTGGATGAATGATTCACTATCATGTAGAGAGAAAATAATAAATGTTAATAAAGAAGATTTAAGATGTGGATGTGATTTCGGGGATGAAATCTCTTAAGAGGGGGAGAATTGTAACACCCGTCCTGAAAATTTAACAATTAAGTTAATTAAAACAAGTTTATTTGATTAACATTATGTTAAATGAGGAATTTATTAGTTAAATGATAACATTAGCAATGAAAATAATGTTGGAAAGTTTGAGGAATTTTATAAAATATTTATGGATTTTATGGGATTAATTAAAGTATTAGAAATCAAAATAAAGTTGATTGAGGGTTTTAAATAAGTTCTAGGGGCTTAAATGAAAGAATTAGAATTCCAGGAAGAAGTGTATTTTTAGAAGAGAAATGAGAATTGAGGTTTGAGGTGTAATCAATGGAGGAATGCCGTGAGGGTTGCTGATACAAGTTGTATCTATTCGTGCAAGGTGTCAAAGGGAGGTTATTGCATGGGTTGTGTTGTCTAAAGCTTGTCTAGGTGTTGGGTAAATGAGTGAGCAGGTGTTATATTGTTGGGGAGGTGTCGAAGGGAAATGCTATAACAATGGTGTATTGTAAATAAGCTGTGCAAGTATAACTCATTGAACAAAACGTAAATGTAAGTTCTCTGATCAATTCAAAGAGGAAGGAAAATTAATCAAATAATTGATTGAGAGTGTGAGAGGGGAGTGCCGTGTATATTCGTGAAAGAGAGAGAGGAGAGTACTGTTGTAGAAGGGCAATCGGGGGGGGGGAGAAAAAGGCTGAGTTGCTGAAGGTTGAAGATGAACAGTGAATAGGAAGAAAGGAAACCCAGTTGCGACTCAAACTTCCAAATTTAATCCTGTCAAATTGAGGTAAGATCTTAGAATTCTAAAAATACAGAATCGTAGAGGATCATGTGTAGAAGCTATGCTCAAAATTTGGTAGAAATCGGATAAAGTTTGATTGGTTAAATCGATCAGAAACAATTTAGGGAGAAAACCCAAGTATCGACAAAATCTTCTGATTTTTGTATCATTAAATTGGGGTAAGATATTACAAATCTAAAGACATAGTGTTGTTGTAAATCATTGTTAGAACATATGTTTCAAATTTGGTAGAAAACAATCAAGGTTTGATAGCCAAAATTGATTAAAATCAGATTTGAGGAGAAACTCAAAAATGTTGCAGAGCTGTTCTTCGTATTCTATCAAAACCTCAGATATCGATATTTGAGTTAGTCAAGATATCAGTATCTGAGGAAGGAGGCAAGAAATCGTAGTTGTTAAGGTAAGAAATTGGTATCTTAGAAAGTCTTAGATATCGGTATCTGGGACAACCTAGATATCGGTATCTGGGACAACCTAGATATCGGTATCTAGGGGTTGTGGTATCTGATGCAGTATCTCAGCAGCGGTATCTGGTGTTTTGGGCAGAATGTAAATTTTATAGTAAATTATAAAGTTTGGAATATAATGATAAGGAATGATTGGTAGAAGATATTTATCTTATATATATTGATAAATTTGTTATATTGACAGGTAGAAATTTAGAAAAGAATAAAGGACCTCAAAATCAGTGAAGGATCATTTTCATAAAAGGTTTCGATGAGTGGATTATGCATGCTTTAATTACTAAATTGTAGAAATGATATTCGTTGATGTATTGTTGTTTAATTAAAGTCGTGTTTATTTGCATAATGGTTAAAATACATGTTAAAAATGGTTGAATATCATAAATATAAAAGATATGTCAATGAAAGATAAATTTAAAGACGAGTCGTGTGTCGTAAGCTATGAGCTTTGTTGTCGTAAGCTATGAACCTTGTTGTCGTAAGCTATGAACCTTGTTGTCGTAAGCTATGAGTTTTGTTGTCGTAAGCTATGAGTTTTGTCGGGTCTTAAAATTTGACACAATATGCATGTCATACGAAGAAGTTTTATGCTTTGTTCATAATCATATCATTGCTCATAATAATCTTTACTGTTTAGATAACGATTCATGTTGAAATTTTCATATTTCACTGTTGATTTACTATTACTTTAATTTTAGTAATTTCAATATGTTTATTCATTCCTGAGATTCTATTTCGGAATTCTAGCTTTGGTGTGCAAGATTGATGCTTGCTAGTAGATGTCGTCCACTATCGGCCTGTGTCAAGTTTAGCTTAAGGTTTTAATTTCGTAAAAGATGTGTAGAAGTTTATGTAATAATAAGTATGAACTGGAGATGTTGGACAGGTTGTTGAAGTTGTTGGGCATAATGTAGTTGTTTCAAACAATCAAAGATGCTTAGTTTATGGTTTAATTTTAAATAGTTTTCAGTTTGAAGTTTTAATAAAAGAGTTTATTTAAAGTTGATGATTAATTTAAGAAATGAGAATTAGTGAGATCTTAGTCCATTCTAATCCATATTTTTGGGTCGGGGTGTGACATTTAACCTTTGACAATATGCACAAAGTGGCTGCTCTCATAAAACTACTGAAACAGTGACCCCCTATACCGTCAAAAACCAAGGAGCTAAAGAGACATTTTGTTGCAGAATCATACCCCAAAATTAAAGCCAAAAGACATCAGAAAGGGTAGACCCAAAAGCCCAAATTATTTTATGTGCACATTACCATGCTTCCTTCCTTCAACATCCAGAGCATCAATATTGCACAACAAGATATGCTCTATGATAGAAACCAGAAAATGGTGCACAATTTAGAGTTCAAATCAATCTTAACATTAGTTAGTGTTAAGTTATTTTGGAGGATTTATATATTCCTTAGGGGTCTAAATGTAATTTATTATATTAGTGTATATGTTGATAGGATACGGAGAGTGTTGTAAGAAGGAGATATTTGAATAAATGGGGTTTCTCTCTCTCAACCTTAACATGGTGTCAGAGCACACCAAGTAAACCCTAGCCGCCGCTGCCATTTTTTTCGGCCACTTCTCTTTCCGGCATTAGCCGCCTCTCTTTCTGGTGGACACCGACTGTGACCTCTCCGTTGTTTGAGATCTGATCGCTGCTTGGAGCTTTTTTGGAGTTTCGCCCTGCAACCGTTCACCCTCGTCTCCGGCGAGTTGTTGCCTCTGCTCGCCGACCGTCTCTCTCCTTGCGCGACCATCGCGCCGCTGGCCTTCGGTATTGTCACCGATCGGTTCTCTCTTGCGCTTCTGGTCGTTTGTGGGTCACTCGCTCATGTCTCTCTATTTTTGCACATGGTTCAGCACCCTTGTAGCTGAGAGTATCGGACTGCTTGACATAGTTTTTTGCACGGACTATTTTCTCAAGGGGTAATCAGCTTTGTTTGGGTGGACTTGAAGTACCCCTTAACAGTTTGGATTGAAAATTGCGACTGATTTCATTGGTGGTCTCTTTGTGGGCTACTGGACTGCTCCGTGTTTTTTTGGAACAAATTTGAGAACCTTTGTGCTTGAGTTGGCTCACACTACCACCGCTGACGTCGCTTGCTTCCAGCGGGCCCTCGTTGATTTTGAGGTTTCAATCTCGGCTCCGGTAAGCGTTTTTTTGCATTGCACATGCATATTGAGTCAGCCTCGTCCGTTGGTATTATCTGATATCCTTGGCGGGACTCACGACCGTTCTTTGGCTATGTCAGAGAATCCAACCAACCCACCTATCCTTGCATTGCACTTGTGGTGTGACTTATTATTATTATTTGATTGGGGATTGCGGCTTTGTTTATTGGGTTCTTGGATTTTGGTTTTGTATCATTCGGATTGTTCAGTTTTGGCCTTGTTATTGACGGTTGGGTGATCAGTGGTTGGTATAGAATCTTCAACGACATATGCTTCCCTTACTGGCCCTCTTTCTCAGGGGGAGTTGTTAACTCTCAGGCGCCTCGTGTCCAGGCTCCGTCTTTCGTCTCCCATAGCTTCCGCTTTTGCTACTTTGACTCACTCGACTTCCTCTATTCCTTGGATAATAGATTCGGGTGCAACTGACCACATGACATGTTTCTCTTCTTTTTCCGATTCCTATTTCATTTGTTCTGGTAAGGAGAAAGTTAGAGTAGCTGATGTATCCTTATCTTCTATTTCAGGGAAATGTTCTATTCGCTACTCACCAACCTTACTCCTTTCCTCGATTCTCCATGTTCCAAATTTCACTACTAATCTTCTCTATGTTAGTCATCTCACACAATCTCTAAATTGTTTTGTGACCTTTTTCCCCACGCATTGTGTCATTTAGAATTTGGCAACAGGACAAATTATTGGTACTAGTCGGGCTAAGGATGGTCTGTATTTTTTGGAGTCTGTGCCTTGCCCATCTTCTACACCCTCATCACTGAATTTTGCTCTAGAGGCAGATACTGGTCCACCTTTACCATTATTACATCAGTGGCATCGTAGACTTGATCACCCTTCTTTTGGTGTATTAGAGAAACTCTTCCCTACTCTAACCAAACAGTGTCCTCGAAGTAGATTCTTTTGTGAAGCTTGTGAATTTGCTAAGCATAGACGTTCATTTTATGCTTCTGTTTGTCAAAGAAGTGCTTCTCCCTTTATGGTTGTCCACGCTGATGTTTGGGGTCCTTCTCCCATTAACTTCATTTCTGGCTATCGATATTTTGTTACATTTATTGATTGTCATTCTCGTATAACTTGGGTGTACTTACTTCGAGCCAAAAATAAAGTTTTCTCTTGTTTTCAATCGTTCCATAAAATGGTGCACACTCAATTTGATACCAATATCAAAATTCTTCGTTGTGACAATGGGACCGAATACATGAACGGCCCATTCAAGTCATATCTCGATGGTAATGATATTTTTTTTCAAACCACTTGTGTTGATACACCTCAACACAATGGAGT
Organism: Monotropa hypopitys; assembly: GCA_002855965.1. NCBI lineage: Eukaryota > Viridiplantae > Streptophyta > Magnoliopsida > Ericales > Ericaceae > Monotropa > Monotropa hypopitys. Next base: position 16,127 of record NMUG010001011.1, read on the forward strand.
CGTGGAACGAAAGAACCGACATCTTGCTGAGGTGGCTCGTTCTCTTATGTTTACTATGAATGTTCCTAGACATTTTTGGGATGAGACAGTTCTTATAGCTTCTTATCTTATCAATCGAATGCCGTCCAGTGTCCTTCAATTCCGGACTCCCTTGGATTGTCTTCCTGATAACTTTCGGGTCTCTACTCTTCCGGCTAAGATATTTGGTTGTGTTTGTTATGTGCATGCCCCTCACTGCTCTGGTGAAAAGCTGGATCCCAAAGCTCGCAAGTGTATTTTTCTCGGCTACTCCCCTACCCAAAAGGGCTATCATTGCTATGACCCTCTTTCTTGGAAGAAATTTGTTTCTATGGATGTCACTTTTTGGGAACACCAACCTTTTTACTCTCTCTCGTCCCCATCTCTTCAGGGAGAGAGTCCTAGAGGGGAAGAGATGTTGACATGCGATTCTAATTCAAATTCATGGTTATTCCCGCCAACTTATATTACGACAAAGAAGAATGTTGGTGAGGGGGAGACTGTCTCTCCTAGTTCTAGTAATCTTGAAAGGGAAAGAGAGGAACTTGTACCTGGAGAAAGAGAGGAACTTGTACCTGGAGAAAAAGAGGAACTTGTACGTGGCGAAAGAATAATGCCCGATGCCAGGGAAAGATTATACAGACCAGATTTAAAAACTTTTGCTCGCAAAGAAAAAGGCCAACCTGGTGCATCACGAGTTCTAGTTCCTGATAATATAACTGAGTCTTCTAGTACTACTCCTTCCTCTTTATCTCTTTCTTTTGATGATCTTGATGTGCCTATTGCTTATAGGAAGCCAGTTCGAACACATAAAGTGCCAGCTCGATTATGTACTCAACATCCTATTTCACAATTTTTTTCATATTCCCGTCTGTCACCTTTATATTTTTCCTTCTTTTTTCCCCTTTTCTCTATACCAATTCCATATGATTGGAAGGAAGCCTTTGCTACTCTGAAGTGGAAATAATTAATGGTGGAGGAGATGAAGGCCTTGAAGAAAAATGACACCTGGGAGTTAGCATATCTTCCCGGGGGAAAGAAAGCAGTGGGATGTAAGTGGGTGTTCACAGTTAAGCATAAAGAAGATGGCACTGTTGAGAGATACAAGGCAAGATTGGTTTCCAAAGGCTATACTCAAATATATGATATTGAATATGAAGAAACTTTTTCTCCAGTGGCTAAAATGAACTCTATTCGCACCTTGTTGTCCTGTGCTGCCACTTTAAACTGGCCTCTTCAGCAGTTTGATGTGAAGAATGCTTTTCTTCATGGTAATTTGGAAGAAGAGGTGTACATGGATCTACCACTTGTTTTTTCATCCCCTATCCACGAAGGCAAAGTGTGTAAGTTGAAAAAGGCTATTTATGGCTTGAGGCAATCACCGAAGGCTTTGTTTGACAGATTTCTCAAGACCATGTTGAGGCTTGGGTATACGCATAGTCAGGCTGATCATACTATGTTCATCAAAAAAAGTGAGGGTAAGATTGCCATCCTTATAGTTTATGTGGATAACATAGTTGATGCTGTGAATGAACTTCAGATGCTTAAACTCCTTCTTGCCAAAGAATTTGAAATTAAGGAATTGGGAGCGATGCAGTACTTTCTCGACGTGGAGGTGACTAGATCTAAGGAAGAGATCTTCATTTCCCAAAGGAAATATGTTCTTGATCTTCTGGAGGAGACATGAATGCTAGGGTGAAAGCCTGTCGATACTCCTATTGAGGTCAATCATCAGTTTGGCAGTGTGGGAGAGCATACAGATAAGGAGAGATATCAAAGACTAGTGGGTCGGTTGATATACCTCTCTCATACACGCCCTGATATTTCTTATGCTGTGGGAGTCGTCAGTCAATTTATGCATGATCCCCGTACTTCTCATCTTAATGTCGTTTATCGTATCTTGAGGTATTTGAAATCTGCTCCAGGTAAAGGTATTTTGTTCTCCAATCACGGTCAATTAAAGTTAGAATCCTTCACCGATGCAGGCTGGGCTGGTTCAATTGATGACCGACGATCTACCTCGGGCTATTGCACCTTCCTTGGAGGGAATCTGATTACCTGGAGAAGCAAGAAGCAGTCAGTGGTAGCAAGATCAAGTGCAAAGGCCGAATACATGGCAATGGCACATGGTGTTTGTGAGCTTTTATGTCTTCAAACCTTCTTACATGAGTTGAGAATTCTTGATAGGGGTCGTATGAAGCTCTATTGTGACAACAAAGCTGCCATCAATATTGCTCATAATCCCGTTCAACATGATCGAACAAAGCATATCGAAATTGATCGACACTTCATCAAAGAAAAACTAAACAATGGTTCAATATGTATGCCTTTTGTGAGATCCGAGAACCAAGTTGTCGATGTATTTACCAAATGTCTTTGTAGTAAAATGTTTTACCCCATTGTGTTCAAGTTGGGCTTAATAGATATCTTCGCACCAACTTGAGGGAGAGTGTTAAGTTATTTTGGAGGATTTATATATTCCTTAGGGGTCTAAATATAATTAATTATATTAGTGTATATGTTGATAGGATACGGAGAGTGTTGTAAGAAGGAGATATTTGAATAAACGGGGTTTCTCTCTCTCAACCTTAACAGTTAGGCAAATGGATAGATTTAGCAGAATCCTCTTTTGCTATCGTTGACACCTGATGACAAACTGTTAAATTTTATCAAAATTGGTTTGCAATTCTCAACTATCATGGACACACCATTGGTGGTGCGATCCATTATAACTTTTGAGATTATCTTTGATATTGTCTCTGTAATTTTAGTTTTGTTCAAGGATTGTTTGGGGTTGCGGTTGTCCCTGTGCCCCCTTGGATTCATCACTGTTTTTGTGTGCACTGTATATCTAATTTTGCATGTGCATGTTGTAGTTATTTACGTTGTTGTACAGATATATCATCTTGCCAATGGTGATGGCTTGCAGGCATGGTTCTTAGATCAGTTTGGGGTTCTTCATGATGGACGACAACCTTATCCGGGTGCAATTTTCACATGTAGGTTATCATCTGTTAGCTTCGGCATTTTGATAAGATTGCTTCAGTCAAATGTGTCAGTTGTTTGTTTTTCCACTGAGCATTCGGTATCTTGTAATTGTTAGATTTTAACGTTTCTTGTATGCCTGACAGTGAAAAAGCTAGCTACCAG
>NMUG010001012.1:0-19295 GCA_002855965.1 Monotropa hypopitys
CTATTTCTCAGGGCTACTGGTGGGCCTATATGCAAGAGGATGCTAAGGTGTATGTTCGGAATTGTGAAAAATATCAAAAGTTCTTCCCAATAATCCATACGCCTTCAATGGATCTCGCGCCACTCACAAGTCCATGTCCGTTCGCTCAGTGGGGTCTGGACATTGTGGGTCCTTTGCCAACAGCACGAGGAGCCAGAAAATATTTGTTAGTGTGTACAGATTATTTCACCAAGTGGATAGAGGCGTAACCATTGGCCAAGATCACCGAGCATAATACTGAGCAATTTGTATGGAAGAATATTATTACCCGTTTCGAAATTTTGTATGCCATTGTATCAGACAATGGCACTCAGTTTCAAGACAAATTCAAAAAATTTTGTTCGACATACAAGATTAAGAATTTTTATGCTTCAGTCAGTTATCCGCAAAGCAATGGCCAAGCTGAGGCCTCGAACAAAACAATTCTGGATGGAATCAAGAAACGTTTAGAGAAGGCCAAAGGCAAATGGGTTGATGAATTACCATTGATTTTTTGGGCTTACCACACTACGCCTAGGCGAGCTACAGGAGAGACTCCATACTCACTTGCTTATGGTTTAGAAGCAGTAATTCCTTTGTAAATTGGGATCCCAACGATCAGAACTCAGCTTGTGGAACAAGGGGGCAATGATCAAGCTATTACAGTGCAGCTCGACTTAGCAGAGAAAAAACGAGAAGGGGATTTAATCAAATTAGCCTCTTACCAGAGCCAATTGGCTAAATTTCACAATCGAAGAGTTATGCCAAAAGAGTTCAAAGTTGGGGATTTGGTTCTAAGGAAGGTGCTCGGCAACACAAAAGATCCGGCGGACGGGAAATTAGGACCAAACTGGGAGGGGCCTTATAAAATCATCGGTATAGCAGGACGAGGAGCATATAAGTTGCAAGACCTCAATAGTGTTCCCATTTCCCGCACTTGGAACGTTTCAAATTTAAAGAAGTTTTATCAATGATTACAAATGACACAATATTGAATTCGAGAAATATTCTAATGTATGAAGTTGAGATCAGTTTTTGTGCCCAAATACTACAGTTATGTGTTTATTCAAGATCAAGTTTTGAACGAGAAAGACAAGTCTTATTCAGCCTTCGCTTCCTCATTGGGGGGCAATGGTCCGAAACAGAGAATGCTTAGAATGGGTTGAGAAGGCCCAGGACCATTGTTCCCGAGCTAATGACCTTGATGTAACATCCCAAGGACATGAACTCAAAAAATCAAGGTTCTTTATAGATCCCGAACTGAAAGCCTTAAAAAGGGATGAGAAATCTCAAGAGGGCCAAGGTTCGAAATTGGTGGATGATTCCGAGCAGGGAATGCAGGAAATGGGCTGAGAAAGCCCATAATTATCCTCTTGAACTAAGATTCTTTAGGGGACGAGAAGTGTCACACTCCGGAAATTTTAATTAATTTCCATGCGTTTTAATAAATCGAAAATCCCAAATCACGTTTGAAATTTATCGATTTGATTCATTCTTCAAATCAGAAATCTTTATTCATAAAAGTCGTAGATAATTTGATTATGATTCTAACGCAACTTGAATCATCTCAATCAGAGTCCGGATGAAGAAGTTAGGACCAAAATACTCTCGAAAAAATCAACAATTCAAAGCAGTGAAAAGTTGGCCGTGTCGATCGGTCGGGCCAAATCCGTCGACCGGTCGGGGCCCAGCAGTGGAAGCTCGACCGGTCGGGCCAAATCCGTCGACCGATCGCCGATAGGCCTCGGCATCGGGTCGGGCCAGCCCAGACCGCCAAAAGGCAACCCAGGCCCGCCCACGGGCTTTGCCCGACGGGTTTTTTCCTAAACGGGCCGGGCCGGGCCCATGGAAAAAATGTTAAGCCCGAGCCCTGCCCACGGGCTTGGTATATGCGGGCTTCTTGGCGGGCTTGTGGGCCGGGCTTGTGGACGGGCTTGTAAACGGGCTTATAAACGGGCTCGCGTTTTATAAAAAATAGTTTATATTTTTTTTATAAACTAATCAATTAAAAAAACATTAACTTATAACAGTTTATAACATGAGCATACTATTTTTTTAATGTATAAAATAACTTCCTATTGTTCTCTTTAAAAAAATGAAAAAAGAGTTCACGAAAATCCCTCCTATTTTATAAAATACAGTTTGAATTTGTAGTATATTTGTTAATCTTCCGGACGCGACCCATCCTCATCCAGACCAGCCCTCCTAAAGATTTAACCCAAAGTTCTGCTCCCTCGTCCGGAACCCCCACAATTCCCGTCCAGACGAGCAGGCAGAGAACTATCCTAAACTGCTCCGAAGTCACCCCAACCCTTCTAGACGCATCCTAGGATCCTTCCTCAATGATCCTCAAGCTAAATTGATGTCCTAAGACTAACTCACAACCTTCCCAAGAGTAGAAAACATCGATTAATATTTTTACTAGCGAATATAATTTCGAAAAATACATTTAGGAAATACGGGTCGTTACAGTGGCTGCCTTGGACAGATGATCAGCCGCCTGATTTTCAGCTCGGGGAACCTGAGAAATTGAAAACCGATCTAGATTGCCGATCAGCCTCCTGGCCAACGAGAGATATTTTCCCATTGCTTATTCCTTGGTCTCGAACTCCCCTAAGACCTGCCCCACCACCAACTGGGAATCGCTAAACGTCGCAAGACACTTCACCCCAATGATTTGAGCAATCTAGAGTCCCATAATTAACGCTTCATATTCAACCTGATTATTTGTAGATGGAAATTTGAATCTTAACGCATACCTCAACTTTTGGCCATTAGGAGACGTCAGGACCAGACCTGTCCCACTGGCTTCTTTGATCGCTGATCCGTCTACCTAGAGTAGCCATAGTACTTCTTCCTCCATTGATATATCATCGTCTGGAATAGCGTATTCGACTAGAAATTTGGCCAATGCCTGGCCTTTGATTGAGTTCCTTGGCTTGTAATTAACATCGATCTCCCCCAGCTCCAGCGACCATTGAATGAGCCTACTTGAGGTGTCTGGATTGTGTAGAGTTTTCCTAAGAGGCAAATCCACTAACGCACTGATGGGATGAGCTTGAAAATAAGATCATAGTCTTCTTGTTGCTGTTACCACAGCGAAGGCGACTTTTTTCACCTTTGGATACATTGTTTCTGCTCCCTGAAGGGCTCTGCTCGTATAATACACCGGATGTTGTATTCCACACTCTTCCCAAACTAAAACCGAGATGACACCATACGGGGACACCACGATATACAGAAACAACTCCTCCCCATCAATAGTTGAGCTGAGCAGGGGTGGGTGTTGGAGGTAGTGCTTCAGCTGATTAAAGGCTTACTCGCATTCTGGAGTCCATTGAAAGGCTTTCTTCAAGATTTTGAAGAACGGTTGACATTTATCCGTAGCTCTTTACACAAACCGATTAATTGCGGCCACGCATCCCGTAAGTCACTAAACCTCTTTCACGGTTCTTGGCGATTTCATCTCTACTATTGCCCTTATTTCTTCCGGATTCGCCTTAATTCCTCGTTGTGACACCATGAAACCGAGGAACTTTCCCGAAGCAACCCTAAAGGCGCACTTGGCGGGATTTAATTTCATGTTGTACTTCCTCAGGACCTTAAAGGCCGCGGCCAGATCCTGTACATGGTCTGCTCTCTTCATACTCTTGACTAGCATGTCATCCTCATACACCTCTACCAATTTGGACATCAAACTTTGAAATATTTTGTTTACCAATCACTGGTATGTAGCACCTGAATTCTTGATTCCAAAAGGCATTACGTTGTAGCAGTACAAGCCCCTATCCGTGTAGAAAGCAATCTTTTCCTGGTCATTTTCATCCATCTTTATCTGGTTGTACCCCGAGAAAGCATCCATGAAACTCAAAAGATTATGCCCCGAGGTTGAGTCTACCAACCAATCGATCCTAGGTCGAGGGAAGCTATCCTTAGGACATGATTTGTTCAAGTCCTTGAAGTCTACGTACATCCTCCACTGGCCAGACTGTTTCTTGACCATAACTATATTTGCAATCCAACTAGGATACTGAACTTCCTAGATGGACCCGACACAAAGAAGCTTCTCTACCTCCTCTGCTGCAGCTCTATTCCTTTCAGGCGCAAACGTCCTTTTTCTCTGCCTGATGGGCTTGTGATCTGGGTTAACATTCAATCGATGGACGATAACTTTTGGGTCAATTCCAGGCATATCTTTGTGGGACCATGCAAACACATCCTTGCACTCCTGCAGAAAGCCCACAAGGTCGCTCCTTTCCTCTTCTCTTAGACATGTGCCCACCTAGATGGTTTTACCCGGTTCTTCTGGCCAAACTCTCACCTAAATGAGTTGCTCGACTGGCTCTCACTTCAACAACTTTTCCTCATCCATCATATTCAATTCTTCTACTATCGGGGCTTCGCTTCGATGCCCGACAGAGTGGTTACCACACTCATGTGTTACCTTATGATCGTCTTTCATCCCGCTTGTCATTTCTATAATAGGGGATTCATGACGGTCATTGTCTGCTACTGAATGAGTATTGGGACGGAAACCCATCACCAAGCAGACAACTAGTTTCCCATAGATGGCGCCAACTGATGATGTAGTTTCCGCGATCCCCGTCCAGTAGTTCGGCAGCCCTACAAAATAGGTATCTTGACACCGGTAGGGTGTCGGCCAAGGATCCTCCAATGCTTAAGTCAGAAAACTTATTAGGTATAGAAGAATAGATTTTAAGAATAGAGATCAGAGTTGGGAAGATGTTCGTATCTTCACTTGTATTATTCTTTGTGTTATATACCCATATTCTAGCTTTGGTAAGTTTTCGCAATTCTTGTAACGTTTCCTTGATATTCGCGTACGCTCCCCTTTCTATCAAAAGCATTCCATTCTTATCCTAATTATTATGGAAAGTTAATTCCCTCCTTCCAATTCAAATGTGTATTTAAGCGGAAAAAATAAAGCCTCTTACAGACCCTCTACATAATGTAACCCAAAGCATCTCATCTTAGTCACGATCTGAGCCGACCTCGTTTCCCAAGGGGATACCAGGGATTCTTGCTGCCTGACCTACGTTGGCGCTGGCCAAGGGCCTCCAGTCGCTTCATAAGACAGAGGCTTTAAATGCTCTCTGTTGATCTGCTATTGGTCTGAGCTGAGCTTATTTTCACGAAGAGCTCATCAACAGAACTCATAACCCTGATTGTTGAGTCATCATGGCGCCGAGTTGAGAGCTCGACATCCCTTGTCCTTCTTAGATGACCCTTTTATTTGAACTGTGCTCATAGCGAATCCCACTCAACTCCTCTTACCCCAGACCTGGCGAGGTGGTGGGCCGAATCTTTATAATCTATATCAGGTGCCCTTTGCCAGTGTAGTCCATCAATTATGATTGACCAAAAAATGTGAGGTCTTTTGAAGAGGTTGTGTATCCTAATTCAATTATTAGAAAGATTAAAATTCAGGTGTACACTGTGATGTATTCCTTATTTCCTCATGTAAAATTTTAGCAATTCTCCCTAGATATGCCCAGTGAATGTTGTATTCTGTTTTGGTTTTATATATTTTTCCCTTTCATCACATTTGAGTGTATACTTTAAGTTCAAACTAATCATAGTATCCTGTGATTTGTGAACTCCTTTCTTTTTGTTTTATTCATTTCAAAAGCCTTAATGTATTTTTAATTGAACAAAAAATCAAATTTGTAATATTAGCATGAGCACAACGTCACCTGGCATTGCATGTGTCATTGACATTAGTCATGCCTATTGTTGATTTATTAGCAGCGAGAATGGATAGTTTGTGATAAGTTGTGCTGAGCTTAGAGCTCGGTGCCACGGATAGAGCCTCAGGTCAGCCCTGAGGTCATGGATATGCTGACCTAATCACTGGAACCTCAACTGAAAAACTAACAATAATGGGAAGACCTCAGTCACCAGGCTGAGTACAACGAGCGCAAGTCCTTGTTCCTTAACCAATCTTTCCCGCCTATTCATTATTCAAAATAGAGGATCAGCGAGGTCAAAATGGAAGTAATGAATAAGGAAACGTTGTAGAAAATTACGAAAGACTTCCTAAAATAGAGGAGAGGTATATATTGCTCAGGAAGACTACAATAACGGGTACGAACACTTTTTGTTACTCAACTCTCTTAGAATTCTCTTCCCCTATTATTGAAACACAACTAACTTGAGCGTCGGAGGATATTTGGCAGGCACCACGGCGGTGTCAAGATTGTCGGTGCAGAGCTCAAGAGCAAGAAGAAGGAGAAGAACCAGAAATCTCATCATCAAGATTGTCGATGCAGGGCTGAAGAGCAAGAAGAAGGAGAAGAACCATAAATCTCATCATCAGTTGGCACCATCTGTGGAAACCGACTTATCTTTTATTGGTGATAGATTTCTGGATGGTCAACACTCGTTCGATGGTAGGGAGCAACCATAGAGATCTCCCAGCCATGACTCCTGAGATGTTCTTGGCCATGTAATGCCAAGTAGAATTGTTAACAAAAAGTTTAGAGGACGTTCGTCAGGAAAACTAGACTTTGAAGGGCCAGCAGAACAGGGTAAACCCAAATCCACCCGTTGAAATCCACGGAGTACTCCCACGGGAGTTGGAAGGAAACAACGAGAGAGTGGGTGAGAATGAAGGACAGAGAGCAGATGATCAATCCTAGCACCAAGATCCACAGGCGAGTGGAACAGTCAGAGGGGCCAAACCACCCTTGGAGAGTCCAGAGGAAGACCTTTTGGTAGATATGCAAGCACAGATTGACAGGATTCAAAGGTGTGTGCAAGCCAAAACACCAGTTACAGTGGAAGAATTGGTGCATACCACTGACTCGCCGTTTTCACAACGGGTTTTAGATTTGCCACTACCATCCAAGTTCAAGATGCCGGTAATCAAGTCGTTCAGTGGTACTACGGACCCACTGGATCACTTGGAAACCTATAAGAACTTGATAACTCTGCAAACTGTGTGAGATGAAGTCATGTGTTGGGCCTTCCCAGTCACGCTAAAGGGAAGTGTCAGGATGTGGTTTAACAAGTTAAAACTTGGGTGCATTAGTAGTTTCAAGGAGTTGAGTCAGAAATTTGTCAGCCATTTTATAGCAGGCCAGAGATACAGAAAGCCAGACACCTACCTACTGATTGTCAGGCAGAAGAAGGGGGAGTCTGTGAGGTAGTACACAACTCGCTTCACTCAAGAGGCAATGCAAATTGAAAGTTCAGATGATAAAATGGCCATGGCGGCGTACATCTCAAGCCTGTGGTCTGGAGCGCTATTGTTTAGTTTGACACGGGACCCCCCGCAGGATATGGATGAGCTCGTGCTCAGGGCTCAGAAATACATGAATGCATAGGATGCTCTTAGTGCGCAGAGGGGGCGAGATGAGGAATCTCAAGGGCAAGCTCCCACAACGTTTGCCCAGGTGCAGGTTGATCGCAAAAGGAAAGACCTCCCACGGGGGATGGAACAGGAGAGTCGTGGAAGAAGGCCAGAGCCTAGGGGCTCACCTCGGAGAATTGGAGGACCACCCTAGAAGCATAAGCACTATACCCCGTTGATAGCTTCTGTGGAGCACATTTTGGATGACTTGAGGGACGATCCTGATCTGAAGTGGCCAGGAAAGCTTAAGAGTAATCCTGACAGGCATCCCAGGGATAAGTACTACCGTTTTCATCGCGATCATGGTCATTATACCAACGATTGCATTGATCTCAAAGGTCAGATAAAGGACCTCATTTAGAGAGGTCGGTTGCAGAGATTCGTGGATAAGAGGGATCAGAGACCTCAGAGAGGAGGACAACACCGGGAGGAGAGAGCTAAAGCTCCAGAAAATAATGATCCCATTGGCGAAATCAGAGTTATTCATGGATGGTCAGCAGGAGGTGGCTCGTCCAGCTCAGCTCGGAAGGCCCATTTGAGGAGACTGAGGTCAGATGACCCAATAGAGGTATGCACAGTGGGAAGGCAGAGCAAGTGTCCCAAGAAGACATAGGTACCAATCACTTTTTCTATGGAGGACGAGAGGGGGACAATGTACCCACATGACGACCCACTCGTGGTACACATGGTAATTGCTAACTTCAAAACCAGAAGGATACTCATAGACAGTGGGAGCTCAGCCGACATTTTGTTCCTCCATGCGTTCGACCAGCTAAGATTGGGAAGAGAGAGGCTGAGGCCTATGGCATCTCCCTGGTGGGATTCACTGGGGAGGCAGTTTATCCAAAAGGGCATATAGACCTTCCGGTGACTATAGGAGAAGAAGGAAGTCAAGTAACAACCATGGTGGATTTCTTGGTGGTGGATTCACCACCCGCATATAACGCCATCGTTGGGAGAGTACTTTTAAACAAAATCAAGACAGTGATTTCCACACATCATCTCAAAGTAAAGTTCCCCACGCCTGAGGGGGTTGGAGAAATGAAGGGAGACCAAAAATAGCTCGGGAGTGTTACAATTATTCTCTCAGACACCACAACGAGGCGTTAGTGGTGGAAGAATTGGACGTCAGAGATGAGGACAAATTGCTGAGAGGAGAACCTATGGAGCAGCTTATCTCGCTGCAGGTCTGGCCTAATGAGCCAGACAAGAAGATTCAAGTGGGAACAGGTCTAAAAAACAGCGAAAGGAGTTCTTTGATCAACTTCTTGGAAAGGAATAAGGATGTATTTGCGTGGACGCATGAGGACATGTCTGGAATAAATCCACGCATTATGGTGCACCGCTTGAATGTGAACCGAGATCATAAACTGGTCAGACAGAAAAAGAGGACCTTCACACCTGATAGGAGCAGAGTAGTGGTTGAGGAGGTTGATAAACTGTTGAAGGCCAAATCCATACGAGAGGTACACTATCCTACCTGGATTGCTAATGTTGTGATCGTCAAAAAATCCTCTGGACAATGGAGAATGTGCGTCGATTTTAAAGATCTTAATAAGTCTTGCCCAAAGGATAGCTTTCCACTTCCCTTGATAGATCAGCTGGTGGATTCCACAGTTGGCCACGAGCTTCTGAGCTTCATGGATGCTTTCTCGGGTTATAACCAGATAAAGATGGATGAGGATGACCAAGAGAAGACTGCGTTCATTACTGACAGAGGGTTATATTGTTACACTGTTATGCCATTCGGATTGAAGAATGCGGGCGCTACTTATCATAGGTTAGTTAATAAGATGTTCAAAAACCTCATATCTAGGAAAATGGAAGTCTATGTAGACAATATGCGGGTAAAAAGTCCCCAATGGGCCAGTCATGTGGAGGATTTGGCACAGGCTTTTGACATTGTAAGGAGGTACAAGATGAAGTTAAATCCGGCAAAGTGCGCGTTTGAGGTTGCTTCAGGAAAATATCTGGGATTCATGGTGTCTCTAACGTGGGATTGAGGAGAACCCAGAGAAGATCAGAATGATTATTGAGATCAAGTCCCCCAGGACAGTCAAAGAGGTGCAAAGGCTCACGGGGTGTGTGGCTGCCCTGAGTAGATTTGTTTCCAAGGCAACGGATAAGTGTCAGCCCTAAGTGTCACGACCCATCCCGTTCATAGGATGAGCACATGACCGTCCAACGAGCAAGCTCGCTAAAGGCCTAAGATAAAAGAGTCGAGGAATTTCCAAAAAATTTAATTATGCGGAAGCGTGAATCATAAACTAGAGCAAGCATAGATGTTCTTATTAATTTCCAAGATTACAACACCAGGCTTACAAAAAGCCAATACATTAATAGTACAATAAAAGGTCCCCAAAATATCTCTAAACATAAAACTGCCCTTTCATTCTTCATCCTGACCTGAAAATGGTTTTAGAAAACACATAAGCTAAAAGCTAGAGTGAATTTATACATACTGCAGTACAAGTTTCATAGATTAACAATATTATCCCGGCAAAGTTAGATTCACAGATAGAATATGGCTCAAAGGATCAGAAATAACAATGCTTTATCATATTTTCTCTTTTGCTTCAATCATATGCCAACCTGCATATTTATTTCCAAAACACAGTTATCATAGAATGGATTGGCCATTGGTGTATAGACTCATCATTCCATTATTTCATCATCTTGTCCTTGTCGTATGAGCATTCCAACATTCATACTTTTGCTTGTGTCATATAAGCGCATGCACAATGGCACTATGCTTGTGTCGTATAAGCATTTCAATACATCATGCCTTGTGCTTCTGTCGTATAAGCATATTTCTAGGCCTTATGCTTCTGTCGTATAAGCATATCAATAACAGGCTCGTATTTGTGCTTTTGTCGTATGAGCACCTCATTTCCGTTTCATCTCCATTTGAATTTATTTTTCTCATAATATCATTATAATTCCTTGTCGTATGGATTTTTATAAAACAATATATTGACCAATATTCCAAATTGTTCATCCATGTGTAAATAAGAGTTTGAACATAATCCATATTTCAAAATTCTCTTGGAAATATCATATCATTTTGGAATCAATAACCATAATCAGATTTTCAAAGGAAATGCACTTAAAAATGTACGAGTAGAGCAGTATATAGAGATTCACCTGAATAGGGATTTTTGAAACTTTTAGATTTCTTTCCTCCTTAATAAAAGCTATCCCAAATCTAGATAATAAATCACATCTTAGCATTCTAACAAAAAGTACTGCCTATATGAATTGCCGAGCTGAGCTGGCCGAAGCAAAGTCTGCCGGAGACTTATGTCCGGAGCTCAGTCTGAACACTTGTCGAGCTTCCTGGCTTAACAGAATTACTAAACTGAGTCTGACCGAAGGTCTCTGGTCTAACTGAAGTCTCGACCGAACATTTATTCAATGTTCTGCTCATATACGAGCTGCTAGAGACTCAGGTTTACCGACCACTGCTCTGCCGAGCTGAAACACAGCCGACTGGCTAGGCTGCCGAGCTGCCATGTTATGGCCCGGACATCAATTTGACCAGAATAAAAAATATTGATTTCAAGTTAGCTATAGGTCAAAAATAACCGGAGGGTTGTTCTGAAGGTTCTGGGCCAATCGCCCGAACAACTAGAGTTGTTGCCGAGCTGCTGAAGTCAAAGAACGACTGACTTCTGCCGAGCACAAGTTGCTTCGGACAGAGTGATGATCAATCAATCAACATGTGTACATGGGAGTGCGGCCGGACTAATAAACAACTTAGTCGAGCTGAAATAATGATCTGAGCATAAGCTCAGCTGAATGCTAGCTTTGCCGAGTAGAAATAATTGGTTTAATCGGTTTACCCGAGCACAACTTCGCCGAGCTGAACAGCTGTGGATGCGAGTGACAACAATAGTGTGCGGGAAGACTCCGGGTAAGTCTTCCGAACTAAAATAATTTAGGCAAGACTCAAATTTAAGTCTGTCGAGCAATAACTCAGGTTCCTAGGACTTTTGCTGTAACGCTCCTCAAATTTTAGTTTGATTGACATTCGTTGATGAACTTTTCGTTGGAAATCCGCTTGGAATTAAGTTCTGGGGTACCTAAAACACTCATTTCATCGTATCAACTGCCCGTGTATTGCTTAGAAGTCTCGTTGGAACTCTTGGGATTTGTTGAGATCACGTTCGGGATTGTCCGGGATGGCCTTGGAACCATTCTGCAGTTTATTTTTTACGTTTTTTGCAAAAACATTAAATATACTCTATTTGAAAAAATATTTAAAAATATTTAGAAAAACATGCATACGGGCTCTCGGGCCAGGCTCCCAGGCCGGGCTCTCGGGCTTGCCTCGGGCCGGGCTCGGGCCTTCAAGTGAAGCCCAAGCCCGCCCACTATACGGTCTCGGACCGGGCTTTGATGTAGCGGGCCGGGCGGGCCCATTCCCGGGCTTCGGGCCCGCGGGCTAAATGGTGAGGCCTAGTCGCCGAGTATAAAATCGCAAAAATCCGCTGTTTTTAATGAGGGCAATTTGGGAACTTCACATGGGAGTTTATATATCCAAACCAGTCCGAAAACCTACCATTTTCATTGATTTCTCTCTCTACCTCCATAAACCCTCATCTCTCTCACCCTCTCACTTTTATCCTTAAATCCACCCATTTCTGGCGAGATGTGGAGCTTCCGGCCTTCATAAACGTCGATGAGCGTGTCGAGGGCTTCGTATTGACGGTGGTGGTTCGCGTATATTCGGTAAGTCGTCTTTTCTTTCAAACCCTAGCTCTCAATTCCTTGATCCTCTATTGTAGCTAATGGTGGAACCTTGTAGGTTGCGTCGAGGGCTACGCGTTGACGGGTTCAGATTGTGTTGGGTATTTTTCGCCGATTGCTCCGGCGACCTCTCCGGCGACTTTCCGGCGACGTTCCGCTGGGTAACTCTTAACTCCTGCATTGCGTGCGTGGGTGTGCGTATTTCCATTTCATGTTTTATCGTATCGATTGTTGTTTTCCCTTATGCGTAGTCGTATCATTCATAGTTCGATTCATGGCATTGGGTGCGTAGTCGCGATGTTGTGTTGGACTAGCCTAGGGAAATTGTGTTGGTTTTGAAGTGGTGTAGAGGTGGAGAGTCTAACTTATGTATTGAGAATTACCCTTAGAATCGTATAGGCGCCAAGTGTTTGATGAAATGCTTGAATGGCCTTTGAGGTGGAATTTGGGTGTGTCGACCGTGTAGAATCATAGTAGTGAATGTTTGGGAGCGTATTGATTTACTTGGGTCCTTACAATGTTTACAGGAATGCGAGGTATGATGGAATTGGGTGTCGGTCTAGCGTTGTCCGTCATGATCTTTGTATGGCTTGATCGAGTGTTTGACCTTGTGGAGGGTGTTGTTCTTATTCTTGGGTGGATGTTGAAAATGTGGGAATGTGGTGGGTTTGGCCCCAATGAAATGTGACTAATGAATGTAATGAATTTCCAATACGAGGGATGGATCCTACGAGGACCACCCTTAGGCAATCTTCAATCATTCATCAAAACTCACCAATGAACTAAAGAAGTGTAATGTGGATTTGACTTGAATGGTTCATGCCCAAGTCCGTTTGTCGTGTTAAGTGGGAGATACGCGTTCCCTTGAAGTCGCGGAATCACTAGATATCATTGACGGGTGATGATCTAGGAATAAGATCCTTTGGCCATAGGTGGGAGATACGAGTTCCTGAAAGTCTAGGAATATACTGGATACGCTGGCAGGCGGGATCCTGGAACAAATCTTAACACATGTGATCTGCTCGCCCTTGTCTAGGAGAGGTTGGAGACTCGCTTATTTAGAAGCGGCCGGAAATTGTTTGGAGGCTTGCTTGTTTAGGAGTCGACCGGAAATGAATATTGGAATAAAATGATAACTTGTGAGGGTAATGTTGTTGTGTCCCTTGGGTGAGCCAAGGTGGGGAAATGATGAAATGTGTAACTCCAATATTCAATATCAACTACAATCATGTGAATCCAAAACGTTGCTAATAAATATGGGAATGATGGGAATGATGAGAGGACTTGATGTTGGGCTCCTTGCGAGTGATTGTAGGTGTTGGTCGTATCTTGACCGTGGTTTGCGTTGAGAGTATGTGCGATTGAGTATCTAGGTTCGCGTGTCCCTTAGTGGAGTTCTCTAGTAATACTGTTTCCGTGGGAGACGTCATTTGTGATTTGAGGTGACACTTTACCTGTCGGACTTTGGAGATACTCTTAGTCTCACGTTGCTTAGGTGTGTGCATGTGTTGTGCCTTCTCCTTGACTTTACTTGCCTTTGCTTGTGGCACATAGGGTCGCATGCGCTCGTGCATGCCTTGTAGTCGTTAGTGGTTACCTCACTGAGCCGTGGTTTGCTCAGACCCTCCTTTCTCTCTCTCTTTTCCAGGCTTGTACTGCAGGGTTTCTCTTGCAGGGGGTGACTTGGAGCTTGTGCTAGCAGCTGGTTCCTTTGGAGCTGCGGCCTTGGCTCTCTTTGTGCTGTTGTACTTCTTTTCAGTTTGCAGGTTGTTGTCCTGTGGTAGTTGTACCTTTCTTTAACAGTTTGCAGCGAGTAGCTCAGTTGTACTTTCTTTCTTGTACTCTTTCAGTTTGTATATTGTATCAAGATTGATGTAATGAAGACTTCAACTCCAATGCTACTGTATAGTAACTATTAACTCCCAACTGTTTGAGTTTATTGTATTTCAAAAAAAAAAATATGTTGTAAATGTTTTACTAAAAACATAGGGTGTTATAAGAAGTCCCAAGAGTCCGGTTCAAAACAATTGGTGATATTTGTTAAGATTTCATATGGATCCTAAACCAAGAGCTTTGAAAAGAGACAGTGGTCTCAAGAAATCCAAGGTTTAAAATAGGTGAGAAAACTTAGAGGGATCATGATTGGTCCACAATCCTTCATTGCTTTAGGGGATGAGAAGTCCTAAAAGCAACTTGGATTGAAATGAGTGAGAAACTCAGGGAATTTCTCGTTTTTGAAACTTTCCTTGGCCGATGAAGCAATTGATTTCGCAACTGAGATGGAAACACTCGCAATTCGATCAAGGATACAACTCCAAAGAGAGACAATCACACGAACGCATAGTCCTTTGAACAAGAATGAAATATGGTCACGCGAAGCATAACGAACGCAAACAATCGTTTCTAATTCTGCTAGGGTCTCGTAACCAAAATTGGGACTACTAACATTCGAGCCAAAGACACAACATCGGTAGAAAGGCGAACACGAGAACACCACCTCTTTCGAACATGGGAAAGTTCTACCGAAATTAAGAGTGAAACAAGGACGACAAACGTCACCCGACTAAAAGTCCGGAATAATACGACACACTACATGGGTGATTCTCAATTTAAGATGTAACTCAAACAAGATAACACAAGGAACGTGGGAAGTCCCACCACACGTATCAAACAAGACGCGGGTCAAAGAAACGTCACCCAAGAATCAACAAGTCTTACAATATACCCGGAATGAAGTACAATTCAAATGATTGCGGTCAAGGAGTCACCA
The DNA here is from genome assembly GCA_002855965.1 of Monotropa hypopitys. Taxonomy (NCBI): domain Eukaryota; kingdom Viridiplantae; phylum Streptophyta; class Magnoliopsida; order Ericales; family Ericaceae; genus Monotropa; species Monotropa hypopitys. The sequence goes on from NMUG010001012.1 coordinate 14,910, forward strand.
AGCTCCGCAACGAGTCGTCAACAAGATACGACAAAACACCAGATACCAAATAAACTCTGATTTGATACCAAAGACCGCCAATAGAAGAAACAACACATGGCTCACGGCCAATCGAACACAAAGCTTACCAAATTTCCAAGACCTACTAACTCATAGTCGACCAAACACGCAAAGGGAAATTACATAATAAAGGAGGTGACCGATGAAAGAGTCACAATGGAACGACAACTCCAAATCGAGTACAAGGATGAACAACACTAGTGATCAATGCCAAAGAATGTCGACCAAGGGAGTTTTCAAAGACCACCACTGAGAGGTACCAAGATAGAGAAAACCACGGGCCACACAAAAGAATAAAAGGGAAAACTCCCGATAAGGTGTGGACAACGGAGTTACTGCCTGAGTCACAAGAAAGGAATAAGGCCCGACAAACACACATGAGTTTTCACACAAGTATCGTCGTCATCGAGATTCGAGACAGAACAAATGCTCCAAATGTCACCAAATAGCTGAAGGGTCAAGACTCGAACGAGTTACACCGGTGACCCTCAATTCAATCACAACTCAAGGAAGGCGTAACTATGATTCAATCAATTGATAAGAAGCAAGATGCATTACCATAGAAATGTTGACAATGTTCAAGGTTTCAAAGATATAACAACTCCTTATAAGCCAAGGATTGGCTTCAAGAGCATCATCTACGCCATCGAGTTGAAGAAGGGCCAAACGAAGGGATCCTCTCAAGGCACTCAAAGCATAACTCGCAACTGACCGAAATCGTCAACCGAAAGATCCGAGTAGATACGACAAGGACGAACGACTTCTATGTACATTCAAACTTCTATCTAAACAGTAAGCTCCAAGTAACCACGAACGGACATCCATATCGAATTTCGCACGACCAACCGGTTCCAAACTAACGTAAGTCAAGAGTTCCAATCAGAAAGAACACGTTGCAACCGAACTTACATTCGTGAACTAACAAACAACGACATCAGAAAATCTATAAAAATCCAAACGAGCACACGCAACTCAATCTCCTAGAGATATATATACCTAACGAGTCATACCCCTTAAAGAGACGATACTAGGAAATCTTGGTAATGCCTCGAGAATTTCACTAAAATAACGGAGGAACCACGGACTCCTACGGACCATAAGGCCAAATCCATGACAATTTCTCAAGAACTCGCATCCCAGAAGGAAGAATAACCAAGCTACCAAACTCAAGAAGCTCTAAGAACTACTTCCAATCACCAAATCGAAGCCAAAGTCACCAAAATCCTAACACCACATGCCAACAAGACCCAAGTTCCACCTTACGAACAACAAGGCAAGGGGAAATCACAACAACAATCTCGAAGACCTTCGTGAATCTCATTTTATCACTGGACACAAACTCAACTCTAGTGACATAGAGGAGCCTACAACTGCACGGAAATCGCAAAAGATGCATCAAGGATGCTAAGACAAGGGATACCAAGATACTCAACGACTATGAGGCAACTAAACTTGCCACAAAGATCAACACTCGACTTCCCAGGGATGGAGGAACTCAATATCCATGGAAGGAGACAGAACAAACAGAATATCAACAAGAAGAGGAACCAAGAAGCAAGAGTGCGTCACAAGCACACAAGCACGACGAAAGAACAATGTAATGATCAAGAGAACCCATGGAGACTAGGTGTCTCCCCATGGTTCCAAGGTATTCGAACCGAAAGCTTTGATACCAAGTTGTCATGCCCCGGATTTTCAAACAATTTTTTTAAATACAGTTTAAATAATAAACAGGGGATACAAATACTTGCTATCCAGATAGAGTCAGTTGAGTTTCTCATTACATTATAGTGTAGTACAAAATAGAAGTACAACAAAGTGGAAAGTGAAAGAGAAGTACAAGTGCAAACTTACTACAACTGCTACTGTGAATAGAAAGGGCTACAAGTAGAGAGTAAAGAAACTACAACTGAAAGTACTAAAACTGAAGTACAACACAAAGGAAGGTACAACTGAAGCACTGTACCTACACTACCTTGTACAAAAGGAGCTACTGAAGCTGGGGTAGCCGAGTGCAAGAAAACCCAGCAGCTGACTCCAACTCCAAGCCACCAAGTCCGTCTGGCCCTTTAACACAGACTAGAAAAAGGAAAAGAAAGAGGGTCTGAGCAAACAACAGCTCAGTAAGAAAACCACTAACTACTACCAAGCATACATATGCATTGCGTGCCTACGTGTCCACAAGTAAACATATAGACAGTAAAGAAACTAAAGTGCACGTAGTGTAAACCTAAATCAAGGTATTAGTGACATAGGAGTATCACCAACAAAGTGTGTCTAACCAAGACCACAAGAACCAAGTGAGTAATAAGGGTATGACCTCCAAAGTCCGACCGACGTAACCTCTAATCTCAACTCAACCAACCTTACCTTTAATGTACAACAACTCGAAGGATCTACTAAGGATCCTAAACCATAACTCACGTCGCAAGCCAAGCCAACTATTGTTATCGACACATATTGAATTCATATCCGTTCTCTACAATGTGACTCCACTAGTCGACATAAACCAACAATATCTAAGGGACAACTAGACCAAGTGTCCACACATGTATGCATAGGTTATTCCACTTCCCTTCTAAGGTATCACATGTGTTCTTTATCATTTGATTCGTTCCACCATTTAGATGTATACCGGGATTTCATTGCAAGTGTGTTTCGTAATCGTCTATGTGTCATCATCATCAGGTAGTGTCAAGTAGCATAGCTATTATTCCTAGCCGAAGCACAGTATACCACGTGTCGTGGTTATCATTATTCCCGAAGTACGGTGTGCCACATGTCATGACCATCATTTTTCCCGAAGTACAGTATGCCACATATAGTTGCCATCATTATTCCCGATGTACGGTATACCACATATAGTAGCCATCATTATTCCCGATGTACGGTATGCCACATATAGTAGCCATCATTATTCCCGATGTACGGTATGCCACATGTAGTAGCCATTATTATTCCCAATGTACGGTATGCCACATATAGTAGCCATCATTATTCCCGATGTACGGTATGTCACATATAGTAGCCATCATTATTCCCGATGTACGGTATGCCACATATAACAGCCATCATTTCTTATCGTTTATCTCTTATCGTTATTACCATGCCTAACCAAGGCTATCAAACCGCATCGACTTATTAGATCGCGTTTTTTTAAGTGATAGATTCAAGATTTGGTGCGAGTAGCTCTCGTGGGACACATCCTCATATTTGATGTTCATTTATCACATTTAACTACTTACGTAAATTTCTGCCAATCACTAGCTTGACCTTGGCCAACCCAAGGGAGACAACCAAACTAAGGTGTTACCGAGCATCCGAGAGAACCTCAATCATTCCATTTTATCACAACATCTACCGAGGACTTTTAACAAGTATTTGTGCTCAACCAAGCCCCAAAGATTCTACGATAACCATACTAACTCAACGCGACCGAACATGCGATCACACAAGTCCTACAATAGTCCAACTGTGTCAATTCTGCCAAGACGCGACTAACATGGGCAATTTATCAAATAATCGTACGCTTAAGCCCCTAACGACATCATATCAAACAACTAGCAGGCCTAAGATCACCGCTTAATTCCAACACAGCATCTAACAAACTAGCAGGCCCAAGATCACCGCTTAATTCCAACAAATACAGAAATCCTACGCACACACACACACACACACACATACTTAATAGGAGTTAAAGATTTTACCCACCGGCAAACCATTATCGCAGCCGACAAAGCAACACGGGCAGATATCCATCATCACAATCAACCCTGCACGCACAACCAGGTACAACTAATTACATGCTCGCTAATACGGAAACTCATACACACAACTGTCGCACAATCGGAAACTGTATACATCTACACGAATATGGAAAAGAGTAAATCGCATATACCTGACGGAATCGATTCAAGAACGGTTGACGCAGACCACCAACACACAACAACGCGAACCACCATTGCTTGCCACTGTCGCTACCACGCAGAGACACTCGTCACCTAACATCACCGCAAGTCGCCAACACAATGATATATATATATATACGCGCACAAGTAATCGAACACATAACCAAATACGTACCGCGTACAGGCACTGCGCCGCCGCCGCTGCGAGCCACCACCTATGCACAAACATCCGCGTTTCACCACCGCGCCACCTACAGCCGCCTGCTGCTCCCCTCGGCGTCACAGCTCGCCGTTGCCCGGCGCCGCAGCTTGTGCTGCCCGGCGCCACCACCTGCTGCCGCAACCCTCACAACACAGCCAGTCACCACCAACAGCCTACTCCCTCACCTCTGCCGCCAGCACCACCTGCTGCCGACCA